>NW_022261538.1:33127-152622 GCF_009602425.1 Actinia tenebrosa
TGGATGGATGGATGGATGGATGGATGGATGGATGGATGGATAAATGGACTGGATGAATGAATATGATAGTTGATGGATGGATGGATGACTGAATATGATAGTTGATGGATGGATGGATGACTGAATATGATAGTTGATGGATGGATGGAATGGGATGGAATGGGATTTTGATGACTGGACAGACTGACAAGGTTAATGACAGGGTGAGTGGATAAGAAATTGACCTAAAGAAAATTTTCTCAAACAAACCTTCTCAAAAGGACAAGCGTGTTTTTGTAGATCAGCCAGCATGCCTTTCCATGTGCAGCCATCCTTCTTCCTTCCGCAATAGCACTCTAAGGCTTGGATTTCTCTAGCTGCACAGCGATCTTTAAAAAGTTGATCAGACCGCAGTTCTTCTTCATGATCAGGGCAACGTGGCCTTGGCTTTTTGAGGATGTCATTTGCACATTTTGTGCAAAACCTTGAAATCAATGATCACATGACTGACCGTTAGCATACTCCGGCTAGCCGTATGACCTCGAAAAATATTGTAAGTTGGTAAATAAAACCTCTATCTTAGGCTCATACATTAGATTTCTTTCTTATTTCTGATAATTTTTTCTATTTGGTAGCTTGATAAATGAGAAGTTACCAGACCGTACTAAAACAGTCCGTCAGAGCCCTCATTCAACCATCCACATGTAGAGAGATAATACCGTTTTATGTAAATGAAACTAGATCCTGTTAAAGATCAAACAGTATACGTAATGCAGGAAGTAATAAACCAAGCAACATCAGTCATGACTTTTTGTCGATTTTACACCAAATATACCACATAATAGCATCATTTTTTTAGTGAAGCGAATAACCCAAATAATTACACATCGAGTTACCGGCGCGATAAACTATTATACATAATATTTCTCTTACCGCTCTTTTATCATTGCTGAGCATTAAGCTTGCAATCATGGACTATTACTCAGTCTTTGAAGTTTGAAATCATGGTCCTATGTATTGAAAAGTGCATGTTTTTTTGCTGAAGATAAACTTATTGAATACGACGTCGTGACAAAGCTCGATATTACGTCAACATTGAATATTGCTGACCGAATTCATTCATGTTGGTAATCAACTCGTAAACTCAACCAAAAACTCCATCTGGTTGCCTCATATTCGGGTATTATAAAATGTGATAAATATATTTTTGTAGAACGTAGTGGATGTCGACGTGTTTCTATCGACGTATGTAGTTTCTACTGATCTAGGAAGGGTGTTTGGTACATGTTTATAACTGCTTACTATCTATAGCCAATGATGTAGTCACTTACCTATGTGCACACGAGGATTGAACCGGATCTTTAAGAACCTCTTTACAAGCCACGCACTTTAATCTATCTTCGACAGGAATTACGAAAATTGGTCTGTTGTTTGAAGGTTCGAAAGTCATTTCTTTCGTAATATATTTCCAACTTAAACAACTTGGAACAAGACGAAGACGGCTTTTAGGCGACGGGAAATACCCTAAAAATCATGACTAAAATGAGCCAATCAGTGAGCTAGATTTAGGGGGTTTCCTTTTAGCATTTAAGTTACGGTTGCGTGACATGACGTAAGACTTAATCAGTGATCATTACAAATTCTTCGCTTCGTGACTACTCTTATTTTCCTGTCAAAATCAAAACAGGAAATGGATGTTTTCTTGAAAAAAACCCTCACGCCTTGCCCTCAAACAGCAGTCATGATAACTTTGACGCAGTATGGGTTGGACTTCTGAAATTATTCATCACGTATCAAAATCAAACAAAAAGATCGGGTTTAGAAACAGATCATGATCAAAATGCGAATGCTCGACCGACGCAGTTAAATCTTATCTCTGCGCTTGAAATGAATTCTGGGGATTCCCCAATTCCTAGTTGACTCAAAATCTGTGACGTAAAACGGAATCGATGATAAATTGAGCGCACAACAGCCGGTAGATCAATTCACTCATACTTCAACACGCTCTGATAGTTGGGATCAGTACGCAAACGAAACTCATAAAGCTTTCATCACTGAAAGGACTAATAGGTGTTCATAAAGAAACCAAGGACTACCAGTTGTTGAGGTAATGCTTATTTATCTAAGTTTAGTTGAATATTACTATCGCATTTTTATATTATTTGGATCATCTGTTAAAGAAAGTTGTGAGAATCGACATGTGACTAAAAACTGAACGCGTGCATTAGTGTAGCGAAGCGTAATGCATTTGAGTAAAAAAAACCTAAAAAAAATCTTTCCTACAGAACAGATTTATGGCACATGGTCGAACTATGTCGTCTAAAGTAAGCAGACTTTTTCAGAAATGGCCGTGCTTCGGAGGCAAGACAGTTCGAGAGGTGAGTTATGGTCACGGGAATAATCCCTTAGTCCTCGTCATGCTTCTTCAATGACATGCTTTTTGCTTATCATTGACATTCTTGTTAAGCTTTAGCAATCCTACGCCTAAGCTATAGTTAATGTAGCTATATAAGCTACACAGTATTTCCAAAACATAAGCATTTCCGTACGTTTTTTATTCAAGAAGCCTCGAGACCGCAATTGCAAAATACTATTGCGGTGATAGTTAGTGTTGATATTCGCTTTTGCTTGAATAAAACTCGCGCTATCATTTTATCTTTGGTTTTGTCTTTACGAGCAATATCTTTATACATTTGCTCGGCTTGAGATCGGCTTTGTCAAAAGGTCAAAATTCCCTGCGTCTAATATTTCTATCAACAATGAGACTGAGAGAGGCGATCACTTGCGCACAGTAGGCAAAAAACAAAAAAACCAAACCAAAAGAAAACTTAAAACCAAAATTTATAAGTTCGGTGGTAAAAAGCCGAACCGAACGGCGAAACATTATAACCATTTGTCCAGAGGTTGCGCTTAAGTTTTGAAAGAAGTGTTCATATATGAGTGGTCCGGAAGCACATTAATAATAAAACTTTCTTCCTCGTCAAATGCTTCAGTCTAAAATGTATTAAGATCCATTAACTGAGACCTCATCTATACGAAAATAGATTTTGCGTTGTGATGCGCTGAGACTGCAAAAAGGAAAAAACACCAGGTTTTGAATTAATTTTCTCGATAAGTAGAGTTATTCTGTACGTGGTGTGATATCAATTTTCTTATATCTGTAGGCGCTGTTGTGCATTGGTTGATGCAGCGTTTCTTTCTCTATCGGAAACTTCATCGTTTATCAAAACACTCGGCCAGATTGCTCAATATGTTATTTTTTTGCTCCCATCAAGAAAGATTATTAAAATAAATTAGAAAACAAACATTTTGAACAGCACCATCTGGTTTCGACAAGAAAGTACTAGTATTTGTGAAATATTAAGCTAGAAAATAAACATATATTGACAACAAATATTTTTAGAATTTTTCGTGTTATTCAGTAAATAAATATTTACTAACAAAAATTTTGTTTAGAATTTTTCATAATGGAGGGGAGGGAAATTCAGATAATGAGGCGTTTTTTCTTATTTCATTCCACATTTACCATTTGTACGACCTTTTTTCAATCCGGCAGTTTCTTGATAAGACTTGATAGGTATTATATCCTAAAAGAAACCTTTTACTCAGTTAAACTCTTAGCTTGACACCTGGTCGATAACCTCACTTTTAACAACAAAAAAAATCGTTGTAGGGAATTTACGAGCCTCGCTTGACAAAGATGAAAGCAGGCTCGTAGCATCAAATCGAAAAATTCAATTCGTATTTCTTAATAAAATTCAAGCCGTTTTTCGTAAATGATTAAATAACTTTTTTGATAAAATTCCGCTTCAGCTGCGATTATCTTTCTTTCCTGCAACTATTTGGCAAGTCGACAGGAACTAAAAAGTGGCGGCTTCAGTAAGATGTGACTTTAACAACTGATTTTTAATTTCCTTTATAGATTCATAGGAAGTAAATGAGTTTTTATTGAAACGAAATTTTTAAAATTTGACTGGTATTTAAGTAAGACTTCCTTCCAAGTCTAAAATCCGAGTTCCGCTTTGAAACAGGAAGAGGTGCGGTGAACAAATGAGTGACAAAAGAGAGAGAGAAAAGAGAAGAGCAATGCGTATTACGATGCAGCTTCCGCACCATATTTTCGTGGGATGGATTTACTATAAAAACATGATGAGTGCGTGCAACGAAGCATCGAATGTAAAGATCACATTTAAAGATTATCAAGGAAAAGAGAGAGAAATTTTGGATTAAAAAAAATGAGTCAAAATCATTATTACTATTTTTATTATTATGAATTATATTATCATCATTTTTGATCATTTTTATTATTATCATAATTATACCTGGATTAAAAACATGAGTTAAAATCATTATTACTATTTTTATTATTATGAATCATATTATCATCATTAAAAGTATCATCATTTTTTTGTTATTATCATTATTATCATCATAATTTTTAATAATTAATTATTTATTTATTTAACTCAGAACATTTTTGCTCAGGATTTGGACAGTTTTTGCCAGGAATCTTTTTGATACATTATTAATATAGTTTTAAAGCTTGTTTACTGGAATTTCGAGATAACATGAAATCACTTCGGGAGTAGCGTCGTTTTAGAACATTCATGATTCTGTAATCTGAACGAATCGCAAACAGCTGCTCAGCTGCGTTCCACGGCGGTTTTGACTTGATCGCTGTCAACATCTTAAAACCAAAATTTAAAATTCATTTTACTTTTCGCACATGTTATTTCTTTTCATTTTCTGACGGAATTGATACCTCGTGTTTTTGGACCACGACTAGGCGTGCAAAACATCCGACATATTCTTTTAAGTATTATTTATATTCTCTGCGCTGCATTAAAAATTGTCTTTAAATTTGATTTGTATGGCTCCAAATTGATTAAAAATATTATCTAATAGAAAAAATAAATTCTGAAGATATTGAAATCTAATTTTTGTGGGCGGTTCAGAATTATTTAATGAAAAAGCGATCAAAAATTAAGACTTATTGATTTTTTCGAAATCAAAGCATTCAGTTTTTGTGAAGCTCATTGCGCAGCTTACCCAAATTAAAAAGAAAAAAACAAAAAGAAAAAATGAGATATATATAATTTATAAATATTTCTTTACAAAGGTATAAATAGGAAAAAAAAAGAGAAAAAAAAGAGAGGGAAATTCCAGTTTTAACTGAAAATGACAAAAGTCCTCTTAATCCCCTCCCCCTAGGGTAAACAAGGATCAGTTTCAATGTTTCTTTTCATGCGTATTTGAGACCACTGTTTCACGAGTCATTACTAGATAATCTTAAATATTTCCCATGATATTTGCTGCGACTGGGCAAGTGCAAGTTAAAGAAATTCATCATCTACAAGGGAAGATAATTAATAACTCGAATGGTCAGTAATCGATTATGTTATTAAGATTATAATATCGGAGTGATTTATCTGGAAAATTCTGGTTGGTTGGTACTACTTCGTTGCGAAGGAAGAAAGCGTTTTGTTGTAATCTTGGTACGAACTTAAAGTGCAAATGAACCCTTCGACAATACTTTCAGTACTGGTTCTGCATAAAGTAAATAGTTGAATGGTAAAATATTTCTTGGAAGTATAAACCTTCATAAGTTAGAGACGCATCACTCAAATCAAGAAATATTTTACCAATCAACTATTTACTTTATGCAGAACCAGTACTGAATGTATTGTCAAAGGGTTCATTTGCACTTTAAAGACTCAGTAAGATCGGTCTCTGCTGATCTTCAAAGGAATGAAGAACAGAACTCATGCAGAACTCAACGCAGATTATTATTTGTTGGTTCGAGGGTTAAAGTAAATCCAGACGCGCTTCCCTTATATTTCATCTCTGGTGTCTGGTGGTCGCACCAGGAAAGAACGAAAATCTTTTCTGTGCATCTCGGGTTGCAAAAGGTCATAAAAGTCTGGAACAATTATTATAGAAGAAAATGATTCGGCTGTATAGTGTGGGACAAACAAGGGGGGAGGGGGGAGGATACGTATTCACCATTCTAAAAGTCTAAAAGCTTCCTGTGTTATCTATTGATATGATCTGGATTTGTTGATATTATCTGCACTGTAAAATCACTTTTATAGGACGAATATGGCACTTTCTACCACCGATTTCAGTCGGCCAGTCGCCAATGCGTAAGATATCTCAGCTTTAGCATTATGCCTGACATTTTCTGATAGTTATAAGAGCGATTTATCAGTCTTAAGCTAAATAAGTGGAAATAAACCGATTAAATGTATGTGATTATCGTGATTACTAAGAGAAACGGAGCGCAAACCACTGCTTAGAAAGAAAATATCGAATGAGGTTTACAATATGATAGTAAAGGTGTATTTCTAGTTTTAAAGGAGTCGGGCGTTTTTATAGTCCCGCGCAATATCTTGCGATCTGATATTGCGGCAAAACCTCACTAATACTTTGATATCAGCAGCACTCAGTTCTTTTTATATTCTCACTTCAGTTCTTCTTATATTTGAATCTCAAATGAGCGCGTTTTCTAACTGAGCTCGGCAGTGAAGCACCTGTCATACACGTCGTTTTTTTTTTCATTATGAAAAGTGATTTTTACCGAGACGTCTGAAGGTGCTTTTCAATAGAAATAAAGCTTTTATCGCGAAAGCTTCGAGAATTAATAAAAGCATTCAAAAGTAACGAGTTCTCTTTCAATTATTTAAAACGTTTCTTGACCACAGCAAGACAGCCTATGACGCGCGTCTTTCTATCATACAGACCGTGTCGATCACGTGACTTGAAATATACAATCTTAGTCACATGATTTTATATCACAAGTATGTTAATCAAAAACATAATTCACTTCCGCCTCCAACTAATGGCAATGCGGTGAATAACCGAGATGCTTTATACATATTGGTGTCGATGCGCACTTGGTATGGAGTGCGTACGCAGTCTAAAAAAATTCCTCATTCAACTTCGAATATTTTGCAATTAAATTTTCTTGGCCGTGACTGAATAAACCTATTCCTGCAGTAGCTTTTTTTCTCTCTAACATTGTGCTAGTGCCGATATCAAGCTTTACTCTATATGTTAGTGTCGAAGTTGGAGTAGAGAAAGCTCACTCCATATGTGGTATGATCAATTCCATATTTGGATTGTGCGGAAAAGCGGCAAACGAAAAGGCCGTCGTTTTATAGCGAATTCGACATGAACATTTTTGAAGAAGAAAAGAAAAGGAAAAAAAGTAAAAAAAAAAAAACTTTTGAAAATCGAGGAAGGATACGGGGACGCTGCTAACTTGTGGGTCTGCTTTGCAGACAACATACACAGGGAAATACAACACTCAATGTTTGATATCTTTAAATTTTGCAACAAACAAGCTAGCTAAACTAAAAAGGCTTTCAACCAAACTCAACCAAAAAGCACACCAATAACTCCGCAAACACGATTTTTGGAGTCTAACTGAAAATCATATAAAAGCCGTAACGATTTTGTATACTTCTCAATCAAACAAAACCTACTCCTCAATCACTAACCTTAGTCTTGTCGGTGTTGCTCACAGGAAGTCGAAGGAAATAGTCTCAAACGAAACCAGCCCAAAATTATCATCACAGAATGTAAGAGCRTCGAATCTACGCCAAACATCTCACGCAAGAGCAGCAGCAGTAGTAGTAACTCCTCCTCGGCACCATACGATGAGATAGAAACTGAAGTCAAGATTAAAACAGATGGTAAAGAACACGAGATGGGGATGAAAGTTCTCTTGAAGACAAGAGACTGTAATGGAGATCAGGTGGACGGAGTCGAAAAGGAGACTACGTCCATGATATCTGTCAAGGATATCAAGATAGGTTCATTTGCGCACGGTTTTGGCATCAGGTAAATAAATGTAGTGTGCATACTTGTTAATACAGCAGAAGCTGAGTTGACCTTCAGAACGAACTCAAGGTCAACCAGTCACAATAAAGGAATCGACATTGTATTCTGATTAACATTTTCCATGATTCTGCCAAGAAAACGCTAGTTGAAGTCATGGCGGAATTCATTTTAATCGACACTGAGAGAAATCTACATTGTATTAAGTCCCTGTTTGGGGAATGCTAACAAAAATAGTTTGCTCATAATTCCTTTCGGTGCGGAATGCGGTCAACACAGCTAGTTTCAGTGGTCATCCTCTATCAAGCGGCTACTTGACAATTCCCCCCGAAGCTTGCCGCTTCATAGAGGTTCTATTGTAGTTCACTCCTCCGCATTTCACCCATTTTACATATTTTCCAAGCAAGTTCCTTTTGGTTTCAGGAGAAAAAACGCTGCATGGCCAATGTTTACCGGCAAGTTACCTCTGACAATGTCATATCACGAAATATACTACTTTAACCCGCGTAGGGGACCGAGGGAGACTGGGTAAAACGGTAAGAATTCCTCCACCCCAAGCTCCCTCGGCCACCCAATACACAGGGCCGCTACGCAGGCTAGTCCTACTTTATGCTATCCTACACCTGACAATTATATTTTTATCATTGACTCAAATAAAATRATGATAAAAGTTGTTTAAATTCACAGAAAAGGAGATATAGTTTCTAAAATCAATGGCAAGAGATGCGGCAATGGAGAAGAAATGAAGGGCGCTTTTCTTCATAAAAGCAGCGATCAGCTAGAGATGGTCAGTAAAAAAAAAACGACGTAATTTATTCCTCCTTTCCTTCCAACGCTGCGGCATCCAGCTAACAACCCACCCACCCTCCGACCCACCCATACATCCTACCCACCTACCCACCCAACCCTACGTCCCACTGTCCGTCCTTCAATGAAGATTCTGTCCACAATTCAAATTTTTGGATTTGACTGATTTCTAGGAAATTGTTCGAAAGGAACGAAATGAAAAAACAGGAATAATACAACTCATCAAAATGGTTCTCAGCAATACACGACGTATTGGAGGTTAGTAGAATTAAATTCATTTAGAACAAATCGAATATATGCACCATCACATGATGGCAGCCATGACAGGGGGCATAACAACAGAGTCTTTTCCCCCGCGAAACTGAATTCTTTCTCATGTAAATCAGATGAGACCAGATTCAATTGTTCCTGCCCCCTCTCATGTCTGCTATCACGTGATGGTGCAAAGCCTCTATTTCCTATTTCCAGATAAATAGATGATGACGATGATGATAATGTCGTTATTGAACATTAAATGGCTGCAAAGCGTGCCAGTTTTCAATAAGTGAAAAAATAAAAATCGTAATCATTATTTTATAAACCATAAATAAATAAATAAATAAATGAACCATTAACCATAATAAAAAAAACCATTTTAGATAGTAAATATGATAACCCGCCCTACTCCCTCCCTTCTCTAAAAAATAAATAAATTTAAACAGACATAGATATCTCAGATTTTGTATCCTTCGTTAAGAGTGGATTGTGTGGTCATCTATGTATTCTTCTTCGTACTTTCAAAGGAGAGAAGTTGGCAGACCATTGAAATTGATTGGTATCCTATACAACGGAAGCCATCAGCGATCCGCTAGTCACTCTCCGTTCAAAACACCCGCGGGGAGGGGGGAGGGGGGTGGGGGGGGGGTACTCCCCTATATTTGCTATACGGGTATGTGCCGCCCTATAGGGTGTGGTTTTTCGGCTTTTGTTTTTCTGGGGTAGGGTATCATTTTTTGACATTCTGTCTGGGATAGGGTATCATTTTTGTCCAGTTAAATATTTGGCTTCATCTCAGTGCAAAATCTAAATTATATTGATCTTTATCAAAATGTAATCGCTCTGTAATTATTCAACTTTCTAACCAGGGCAAACGGTAAATGAACTAGAAATAATTGAAATGGGGTCCAGCTGGAGTCTGAGCAACAACGAAACGTATATCCATGACGAGGACCAGACAGTTGTGGCAGACTTTCAGTTTGCTAGTTTCGATACTCCATGGGTGGTCAGGGATGGTACAAGACTTGTCTTGAAGTATCATCTCTCAACCACTGAAGGTTAGTAGTCAGCTTATTTATTCAGTAGAACGTCTATGACGTAATGCTCCATATTGAAGAGTTCATTTTTGCGCAAATCGCAGAGAAATCTAGGGAGACTGAGATCTGATGCGTGCGCAGCCTCTCTACATTTGCTGCTCCTCAAATGAATAAATAAATAAATAAATAAAAWATATATATATATATTCCTCTCTTGATTATAAAGAGTTTGACCAAGAAGGGCCTTGCAGGGAGAATGTACGCGTGCGCTATCACTTTTAGTTTAAAAATACCCAAACCTGAGTCACTATCGTGCAACTGTAGAACGTCATGCAGTCTATGATTTTTAACTTTGAAAAACAGCACAACACTTTAGTTAACTATGTTTTCTTTTTTTTTATCAGAGGAACAAGCCAGATTCATCATTCATAAGTATTGGTCAACGTTTAATGACACAGGCATCCCAGTAGTGATACAGCACGCACAGTCTCGTCTTTGCATTGCGCTTGACCACGAATCCATTTATTTAGAGGTAAGCTAAGAAAACACTAAAATTAAAGTAGCATTTTTCGGTTGTTATTTCATGTAAGACTACATGAAATGGCACTATTGGATTATCAATTATTAATTATTGATTATAACGTCCTGAAACCCTAACCCTAACTCTAACCCAAATCCAAAAAAACCTAACCTTAGATTTTATTATGGAATAGTGCCATTTCATGTAGTCTTACATGAAATAGTAAGGCATTTTTCATTTGGTGGTTCCGCAGCCCTGGAACACGCTGTGGATTTTAGTGATGACGTTTATGTTATTCTATTCAGTATTGAATTCCAACTGAAGTCCTCTCAACCTGGCCTTAGTTTTTGGATTTGTTTTCCAAACCAGAGTCTTGGTTCAAGAAAGACAAATCGTATAGTCTTTGGTTCATGATTTTTAAAATTTCTTGACTTCATTTCTTATCAGGAGGTAAATGACTTAAGCACGATTGAAGGTCAAACACCATATGTATTCAATATGCATACTGAGCTGGAGGAAGGTAATGGATGTAATACGACATTCCAGTCTCTCCTGGACAGATCACTTTACATTGGGTTCAATGCTCTTGGTGAAAGGGCTCACATGGAACCCATTCATGTGTTGCCAAGAAGCTCAGATCGCCTTGGTAATGAGCATGAAAAAGTTGTATTTATCTTGACATATTCAAAAGTCTGATATCCATCACCAGTACAGATTATAGTAAAGTCAGGAAAATAGTTAGGGCAAGGGAACTCTACCAAGACACTTCACTGGCTTCCGTGTTGCACCAATCAAAATGCACCAAAATGCAGAAGTAGTGCAACAGCCAATTTAGTAGGCTCCAAAAATACATTCAGGTTACCATGTCTTTTCTTATTCATAATAAGTCTGCTCTAAAGTTGGTATTCACTCGAGCCTGCATAGGGGCTCTTCGGGAGGGGGGTTGGGGCGAGGAGGTGAGGAGGCAAGGAGGCGAGAAAGCAAGGAGGCAATAAATAGGCATATACACAAAAACCTAGGGGTTGCAAGCAGGCTCTCCTTTCCTTACCCTTTGTCCCACCCCCTAGTCCCAACCCTCTCCCCTTCCCCAAGAGCCACTGCGCAGACTATATTCACTCTCTTCTCAGTTATAGCCTGACAGGCTAACAGGTTTGTTTTTCAGAATTAACTATTTCGTTTTAACAAAATATTTGAAATAGATGAGAAAAATAAACATAAAAAGTTGTTTTTAAGTCTTGATATCATAGACCTTTCCCAAAGATGTTTGGGTGACCACAAACAATGGTTCCAAGTTGTTGTTAAACTTGATGTGTTCATTGATTTGTATTTTTTTCAAGTTCAACCTCGGCTTAGGGCCATTGTTTCATGGTCACTCGAGTGAATTCAGGAAAGCTCTATACCTCGCCTCATGAATTCATAGCTTACTACATTGTGGTTACATATATCTTTTATAAAAATACAATGTGTTCTCTATTTTTTGTAGATTTTTAGTCTACATGTAACAGTACTGACTTGATTGGATTACATTAGGTAGCAGTCATGCAATTACAAAAGTAATTTGATTTTTTCTGCTTTTCCTGTTGGATCAATCTCATTAGAAATTGTTGATAATATTAGTTGGCAAAGATTACTGTGCAGACACTCTAACACACATTTTTTAAAGATTTTCTGCCATTTGATTTGACAGGATGGTGCCTAAAAATGTTTGATTCCTTTGTTTCTACCGAGAGCTTTCATTGAATAGTCATAAAAAAATGTCAAAAAAACCTTGAAGTTTTCATGGTTCGAGTGTCCTGCACACTGTAATTATAGGAAGTGTCATAAACACACACTTTGTTGTCATGTGATAATAAAGTGAGAGTACACTGTGATATAGATATTTATTATATGACCGTGAATCTTAGAGCCTAGACACTAGCAAATCGAGCAATCTGATTGGATAGATCGCATCGCGGACTGGTCTATATTCTCTGGTATTAACTGGTCCGATCGCATATTAATCATACGGCGAAAACATTTTGTCCTTTTCAATGAAAAGTGGTCATATAATAAAACTCTTATCAACCGAGCTTGGTCGGTCTGTACGGGATAATCTTGACATCGGTCGGGTACAAACCTTGGTCAAGATTATCCCATACAGACCTCCTACTCTGTTAATAAGATCTAAATATCATACACAATAGTATGTAGATATTTAAGTTTTTTTAAAGACTTGGTTACCAGTTTACTCAAAACTTGTATGTGGGATACTTAATTCATAAGTTCCAGTAAGAAGTATGAAAAAAAAGTCATTTAGCTCATGTACTTTCAATATTATTTTAACATATGATATTGTAATACAATAAGCARTTTCCTTAAAAGAAAAGGGAAAATTGATTTTTATATTATTCAGTTGGTCCCTGATCTCTTTATCAATAAGAGGTCACAAATATATAGGGTTTTTAAGATCAAAAACAAGATGCATTCTGGTCTAGCTACCAAATGAGCCATGGTGTTAGCCAAGAATTTTGTACCCAAGCTAGACCAGAATGCATCTTGTTTGCTGGCTTTATCAGAAATAGCCTTAAGTAATCATAACCAATAAAGTTGATTCCACTTTTAACCATATTTTTAACCAATCTTTATGAAATGTAGATATTATTTAATCCAATTTAGTGGAACTAAACATGTAATTTTTCGTTACCTTGAATAAAGACAATAGTTTTTGATGAGACGTCTGCACTGATTTTTATGATGTTTGAACTGTCCTCAAAAAAGTCTGGGAACTATGAAATAAATGTTAGAAACAATAGACCTTAGTACTGCACAAACAACTTAAGGCCTATTTAAATGAAGGTAGGATGATCAATATTGATAGTTTGCAAGCATTGCCAAGAAAGTCAAATTACAAAGACATGGCAGCCATATTGATGGTAATAATGAGAAGTCTTTAGCGGAATACTACCAACATGGCTGCAAATTATATGACATAACATGAAAATGAAGAATTGTTTTGGGACCCCACTTGAAAAAAAAAACTAATTGTCCTTTGGACTAGAGGTACCCTTTCAGATTTCATAGAAATGGGACAACTGTAATCTATTATTTTTCCTCTCATCCCCTATCCCTGAAAATCCCAAATAGTGCCTCACAAGATAGCCTGCATATACAAGTTTAAATGTATACACCTACTTGCAAGAAGGTTGCCATACAAGAGTAGAACATTAGTAATTTAGGGAGAAAGGAATACATTAAAAGACAAAAGAAAAAGTTCAGCTTCAGTGATCTTCTTTTGTTTTTTAATATAATTCCTATCCCACTAAATCACTAATGTTCTATTTTCGTATGACAACGTTCTTGCAAAAAGGTGTATATAAAGTATTCGACAATCAAAATTTGTCCATAGTAAAATTAAATAAAAAATTGAAATTTTAAAACTTCAATAAACTTACTTTAATAGGTTAAAATCCCCTTTTGATAACTTAAATAATCCAGGACTGCTCGTTCCCTTGCGCTCGAGGCGTTTAAAAGTGTTACACGTCATCAAGATACCGCTGACCCATGCCATGCTGGCACACAACAAAAACATTTCTGATTTATTATCCGTCTGCGATATATAACTAAACCCCTATAATAGACGATTATTTTAACAGGACGCTTATAACACTGCCTCTAAATAAAAGGAGGATTTAAAGATATACATGTGAATGGAGAAATTTTTTCAAGATTTAGTCCCTTGAGAGCATCGAGGACATGGCAGCCATTGTAAGTACCTGATACCTCGAGAAATATTTGAATCATTGTGAATTCCAAACCCCCAATTTTGATTAATTATTGTGGAGTTATAACGTTGTAAATTAACTGTGTGATTACGGGAAATTCGCGTATGTCTAGGTGTTTTTATATCTCGTTATGTAAAATCCAAGATAACCTTTTTYGCAAATATCTGTAATATATATCTCAGCGCTATGTCGAATCCTTTGAGAAAATTTGTCAYCTCAAAGAATCAAATATTGTTTTGGTAATATTTTTGACTTATCGTTCAAAAATATTGATTAAATTCGTTAAACAAGCTAATTTGTATTAGATACCTCCTCTTGTTAAGCTTTTATTCATAAGTATGCGTATTTAAAGAAAAAAACTCCTTGAGTTATTAAATGTTAAGGAACTATTTAATAGAGCATCTGGTATTGTGTTTACCAAACGAATCATATCAATGATTTAGTGATTTATATCTTGAGATTCTTGCTGAGCTGTTTATCAAACACTTCAATTTAAAGTGGCTTTTATTTGTTGCTCAATTTTGGTGTTTGAATGAATAATAAAATTTGTGAGTTATTGTCCAACATTCAACCCAGTAACCCTCATCCTAGACTGCGTTCATAACGTATGGCAGGGGGGGGGGAGGGGATGGCAGATGAAATTGAGGGGGGATCAGGAAAATTTTGGTAGGAAAAAGGGGGAGATGGGCAAATTTTTATCAGAAAATTGGGGGATGCACAATTTTTGGAAGAAGCTACAAGCCTTGCTTAGGAGGGAGCGTATTTTTTGCATGACTTTAAGGGGGTGTTAAGAATTATTCTGAACATTTCGAATTTTCACCCCCCCCCCCCCTGCCATAAGAATGCAGCCCTAGATAATGATGAAATAAATCGAAACGATATAGCAATCTTAAAAATAATAGGAATGTGTATATATTTGTTTAAAGAAAAGTCAAAGCCCTGTTATGGAGGAAAATGGTATTGACAATGCTRCTCTAGATGAAGGGAGTAATGCTCCAGAAGTTAAATCTTCTTCTGCCAAAACCCCAGGAAAGGTAAAAATTAAAAAARGAAATAAAATAATAAATAAGATAATGAATACAAATTAAAGGCAATGTTACAAACTATAATTTCTAATATTCTAACAATTACTTTGCATTAAATTACTTTGCAACTGGCTTGTGTAGAAAATTCTTGTAGGTCGCAGAAAGTTACCCTGCGAGTAGAGGTTGTTTTTGTACCACCAAAATGGAGGGCAGATAAAGACCTCTGATAGCAGGGTAGAGCAAATAGAAGGCAGTTGAAATTTTGAATTTGCTGCAGCAAAATATAAAAAAGAAACAATTGTGATATGGCATCAAAGTAGTGCACTGTGCAACAATATTATTTTTGTAAGCTAAATTGCATTAGAAATTTTCATGTTTTAAAGCATCTTAGTGGTATTAACAAAGGTCATGTGCACAACTAATGTACTGCCTCTCACCAATGACCCTGGTTAGAATAGCCAATGTGCACRAGCRTGAATCTCTAGCACAAAGCATGATGGGAAACCAAGTACTAYGCAAATCAGAACAAGGAAATCAATAGAATTTTCAGGAAAAAATTATTGTGCTATTTTTTCTGTTAAAATATTTACAGTCTCATAGAAAATGTARAAGGAAAAGTTGTCAGATGAATTTTTAGAGGAGCTGAAAAAGTGTAAGTACTCAGTTTACCATCATGCTTTGTGCTAGAGATTTGTGCTCATTTACATGTTGGCTATTCTGGGCTCAGTGTGACTGTCCCACCCTGTGATACAATAGCCAAAGCTAAATATATTTTAGATTGCTTTGGAAAGTGCATTTAGTTAAGTTTGATAGCTAATATGTGATGATATTGTATTCAAGCTTGATAGCTTACCTAAAGATGAACTCATCAAATTTGTCAAGAAACAAATGATTTTGCTGAAACAAACAAGAACAAAATGCCAAGGTAATCAATTAAAAATGTTTTAAATGAATTATTTATTAGTGTGTTTTAATAAATTATTAATTATGTGAATGATTTTGAATTCTGATTAAAGATCTTAGGATTAAATACATAAAAATAGAAAAAACAGCAATATTAGTAAACAGCATTTCGATGTCAACATGATATCATTTTTCAAGTTCCATTTGAACTTTGAAAAGATGTTGTGTTGACGTTGATAAAATGTTCACTAATATCACTGGTTTTTCTAATTAAATGAATTTGAATTAAAGAACTAAGTTCAAAACTTGAAGAGGAAAAGGAAGAAGTAAGAAGATTAAAAGAAGAAGAGTCATCATGGTTGGAAAGAGGAATACATGCAGAGTTTGAAAAGAAGGATGAGGTAATTATTTGCAAAAATACTATAATTTAAGATGAAGACAAATAAGAAAAGTCATATAAATATATCAATAACTATTTTTAGATTTTAAGAAAAAATGATGAGCTACAAATGGCTGCAGAGCTTGGTAAGAAGATGCTCCAAAAGAATGATGAATTGAAGATAAAGTATGCACAACTGGAAGAAGAGCATGAGAATGTTGTCAAAGTAAGACATTCAAAAAGTTGATCAATGCAAAAATGGCATGCTACATTAATACAATATTATAGTATTGATTTGTTGAGGAAATAATTTTTATTTCTGGAAAATATCTGCTTTCATAGCTAAGGAGAATTTCTAATAAGTTCTAAGGGTAGTAAAATCCTCCATAATTATTTTATAAGAAAATGGAGAATTCTCTAAGCACAGAAGAGACCAACAAGCAACTCTACTCACATGTGATGGYAGGTCTGGGGATCAAACCCCTGAGTACAGTGATAAAAGTGGCACACTACATGTACCCTTGTTTGGTAGCTGTTACTAGAACCTTAGAAAATGTTGATACCTTATCCATAGGTCTTTTCTGAGTTTGATAAACAGGATGTGGTCTAGGTTCAGTACAAACAACACCATATTATGTATGATGGACAAACGATGTGTACCGAAGCTAGACCACAATGCACCATAATCACTATCTCAAAAGGTCTATAGGAAACTAAAATTCTCCAAGGTTAGGTAGAATATGAGAGAGCTAGTACTTCATAAAGACAGGTAATTTGGCATCATCCATCTCAATGCAGAAAGTATATAGTGGATATTCTTGATCTTCATTATGAAGATAAGATTTGGCTGAAATTGTCATCGTTTTTTTGTAGGAACTTGAAACTGAAATAGACAGACTAACTTCAGAAAGAAACAGTCTCAAGTCAAATTTAAAAACACTCAATGAAAAGTTCCAGAAAACTTCACAGCAAGCAAAGGTTTGTCCTCAAATTTTATAATCTCATTAAACATTGTTTCAATGCCAACATTATGTGATGACCATTTTGCAGGTGCTGCATCTTCTCATTAATGAATCACAAACAAGAGTTTATGTGTGTAAATTTATGATCATATTTGCAAAGTTTTTGACTTGGACAGGGAATTGTTTTATTTCACAATGACGGCACATCAAAACAAACTATTGTTTTAACKCTAGGGATCATGGTAGCTGGAGGGGGATGAAATGAGAACAACACAGCTTAAATCACAATGAAATTTAGTTTATGAGCTGGTGAATGCAAGAATAACTAAATAGTATGCTAGATATCTTGAAAGAAGAGAATTAAGCTTGAATTTAGGCTAAAATTTCTATCATTTTAGCCAATGTAAACAAACCGTGATATCATTATGGAATAGGGCAATTTCAGAAACCCTAGCATGCTCGTGATGTCCATAAATATTTATCTTAAATCTAAACTTAAAGTTTCATTCAACTTTTGGATTTATCATAATATTTTCTTAGGAGTACAAAACTGGACTGGAAAGACAAACAGCTGAGGGAGATAAAACAATGGAACAAATGCAGAAAGACAATAAAATGCTGCTGATAAAAATACAGGTAGAATAGAAGAAAATGTTTAATTTTCCTGAAAATGATGTTAAGAATATAAATTAATGTGAATATTGATTTTAGCAATTACAGGTGCAGCGAGAACAAAGTCAGTCAAATTTTGAGAAAAATGAGAAAGAAAGAACACAATTACAACAGACATGTAATGTAAGTTTTAATATTCAAGGGCAGATCCAGGGGGGAGCCCCCCTTCAGCAGAAAGAAAAAAACAAAACAAAACTGATGAATTAGATGCTTTTTTTAATTGTTTTCTGTTGTGTTGACGGAAGAAACTCAATTAGCCCCCCCCCTAAACTCAATTAGCCCCCCCTAAAATTTTGGCCGGATCCGCCCTTGATATTGTCATCGTTAACACTAAATGAATAAACAGATGAATGAATAGATAAAAGAGAAATGCATTTTTTTGCTTATTCAAATGTGTATACACAGGATCTTCAAAGCAAGAATGAAGCAATGAAAGCCGAACTAAAGAAACTAAAGGAAAAGAGACGTACTCCAACAGAGAAGACTTTAGCAGACCTTAGACARCAAAACCAGGTATTTTGAACCTCTAGTGTAGAAATATATATCTCTGCTTCAATCAGATATGCCACATAATTTCAACATAAAGAACCCTTATAGTACTACATGTKTAAGCAATAAAAATTGTTACCATTTGTTATTGGTTGTTTTATATAGGACTATAGAACTTTTAAGTCATGATGTATTTCCGGTCCAACTTAWYACAAGGACTGCTGAAATAAAGCAAAAAAATTTTCTCAATGATTTRACCTCCAYCTGAAAYGATTAGAACTTTGAACAACAAATCCTGACATRMAGAAAAAGTAAGAAAAATMTTTATAGGACTGCTTTTTGTTTGGACCTGGAAGTCGTTTTTCCATACAGTTGACATCATAGTTAAAAGTTCTATAGAATCAATCAGTTTGGAWATTTGGCCATTTGGAAGGTCAAAGCAAAACAATGATTGATAGGATGGCGAGTCTAGCTTCTTTGCACCTTCCAATGATAAATCAAATTTAATGAAAACAGGCACAGAAATAGGAAAGATATGCAACACCATGGTATAATGTTCTTGAAGAGATTCATTTCCATTCACTTCATCCTGAAACTTATTGGTATAATTTTTGTTAATGTGAACAGAAACTACAAGAAACACTTACAAAGACAACCCAAGAACACAGTGATTTGACTGAAGCCTTGARAATAGCTAAGAAACAAATGAAAATCCATGATCAACAAAACAAGGTAGGTAAAAAAAATAGATTTGTTGACCATTAATATTGATTTATATTGGTTTTGTTTTATGGTATTCACTGACTCTTTCTTTTTGGAGTCCTTGACCTGGAAGGATTGTTGGATGCTCTTTCTCTCTTTCTCTAGAACTGTCTGATCCACTTTACAATGAGATAAACATCTTTATTTAAACTTAAATAAGACATCAAGGTACTCCAGTCAGTGGCTATATGCCTCTAATATCAAAAGGAGCCCTTACTGAAAGATTTGGCACCAGAGTACTGTTMTTCTCCGAAAAGTTGTATAAATAGTTAAAATCTTGACATTTCTGTGTTTTCTATTAATTAAGGAACTTAAAGSAGAGATAGCAAAAATAGCATCAGAAATGGAAGCTAGGGCTGTTCATTCAGAGAAAGAATGCCAAACTGATGAACCTGAAGGAAAACTAGTCAGTCAGGTAAAGTTCTTTGTTCRGCTTGCCATACTTAGGCTTGTGCAAGACATGTTTTTATACTGTGTWTCATATAAACCTCTTGTGGCAGTTCCAAGAGCAGCTCAATTTGGAGGTCAATCACAAATGATGAATTTCAATTCTCATGGCGATAAATTCTAATGCTTTGCACTTTTGAGCTGCATTGGGATTATGCTGCAAGGGGTCATGGCTGAGCTCTTTCTGTTAAATTATTCTTAGGTTTTGTCTAAGTTATTGTTTGTCTTTCTAGTGTTTTGAGATGGYAATTTAAAAGAGTAATAGACCCTTTTGCATAAATGGCGAAGCCTATGCAAAAAAGCTAGGAAAGTACTAAGCCTCCCAATGACTTATTGAAACAATGTTCATTAAACACATCATTTGTTTTTCTTCTACATAAGGGGGCTTAGTACTTCTTTGCCTATGATTAGTACAATTATTTAAAGGGTCTATGGGCTATGTTCCTTTACCTTGTTAATTTCTTATGAAATAGGAAATAGAAAAGGAGCTTCAGACTCTGATTGCTGAAAGAGATGAGTTACAGTCTCGATTGAAGAGAATGGAAGAAACATTTTCATTACACCTTGCATCAGGAGATGTGGATGAAGCTAAAGYGCAACTTGTTGAGGACCACCAAAGACTGAAAGACAATTATGAGGTACATGTCTACTCATACAGCGGTAGGGACAAAGGAGGGAGCTTTTGTCTCCTTCTATAAAAACTTTAGGTTCCCATCTCATGATATTTCGTACAAAAAAAAAAAAGAACTGCCATATTTCTGTGAAAGTTAAGTTGGTTCTGTTACTTCCAAGCAGTCAGTTGATATTCCTGTAGTACACATTCAGTTGTTTGATGCTGTTGCGGTCGATGATTCGAGTGTTCTGTCATTGATGTTATTTTAGTATTTATCATTTATTATCATTTTCAGAAATTGGCAAGTGAGTTGGTTATTTTCCAAAATGAGAACGAGCATCTTAGAAATACCGTGGAGAACTTGCACTATGAATTTGAAGGAAAAAATGAAAACAAGAAGGTAAATAGGCAATCACTAAAATAACAATTTACAATGGGCCTTAGTTTTTGCCGGTAGTATTCAGATATAGCAAAGATGCGTTTCAAGATGACGGCCTGAGTCGTTCTTTTTCTTGCATTTGCGCGCTTTCGAGGTTGACGCACTCAACAAATGATATCCCAATGAGGATTCTTGTCTTGTTGAAGACGACAGAGCGCGCAAAAAGAGAAAGGTTTGCGCCGTCGTCTTGAGAACGTATTTGTCGTGTCTTTGCTTAATCTGTCCAATAACATCATCTTATGATGTCATAAAATACATTTCTCGTTTTTAAAGCACTTAACTAGGTAACAAATTGATACACAACTTTGTTGTCATGATATGACAAACGAACCCAACGATCATTTCTCCAACATCATGACGGCTCTGACGTCACAAGTACGAACACACTGCACTCATTTGTATTTATGTTTTATACACTTGGTTCGTGTATTCAGCACCTCAAGCCTAGCACTTAATCTTGTTTTAGTTTTTGTTATAAAGATCACAGCAATGTTAAATATCGTTCACTATAATTTTTGTTTTTCACTCGCGTTCCTGGCACCTTGTTTCACGCACAAGTTAAATCATCTTCTTTGTCCTAAATTAATTTGAACTCAATTAAAACTTACGCACTTTGAGTAGATCCTTGAAGTACTGAGGTGCTGGAGAAGCATTTGCACTCAAAAATAAACTCGGTTGTTTTCGGAACAAATTCGGAGGCACATTGGAACAACGAAACTTGCTTGGTATTTTTTTYCCTATTACTCACCTTAGTACTTCTCGGTTTCACCAATAAAGCACAAATACGTTTCTTTCATCGTTTCTTACGGCTTTCCTTTCTCGGTTGGTGATTTAAAGTCAGTTTTTTAAATTTTCATATATTTAAATACCCTGTCCAATAAAGTTGTTTGTACCCTGTCCAATAAAGTTGTTTTGTACCCTGTCCAATAAAGTTGTTATTATAATATCTCGTCGTAACCGCCAGGAGGTCGAGATGGAGTTCGAAGCTGTGCTAAAGGAACGTGACGAAAATAAATTTTATGTTAAGGTACGACTTTTTTTAAATGGACGCGCCGCCGGCGCCTGCGGTTCTAACGCATGCGCATCCGTGCGCTTTTTGAGAGTGAATATTTTATAGTGTGGAAAGTTGAAAAGAGGAAAAATGTATGTAGAGGAATGGAAAGTGAATGCATAARAGAATACTAAAGATTTCATTAATAACAAAAATAATAACGTTTGCTTACATTTAAGAATACATCATATAAAATCACCATTAAATCATAAAAAAAATTAAAAGAGAAATAAAAGGAGGAATGARAACGAGAAAAAATGAGATGTGATTGAGAGAGAGCAGTAACTCCATAAAAGCAAATTCAGATGCTTCCTGTGGCCGCGTTCCACTGACATACTGTAGTTTGAGCCGTCGTCGGCATTTTCTATGTAAGAACCAAGTTCCTTTTATAGAAACTGAGAACGCGAAACTGACGAACAGTGTACGGCTTTTATATGGGTGGGAAACTACGGTACTGACTCACATCCTGAGCACGCACACGGTACGATATGCTTTAGAGATGTTATTGTACGGTACTGACTTACAGCGAGCACACGGTACGATGTACTAAGTGACTTACAGCACGCAAACGGTACGACCAGTCATAACACGTTGTTGCTTTCTATTGTTTTCCTGTGTCTGAAAACCATTATCAAATAACAACCTGGCTTGCACAAAGCTAAGGTAAGATGCGGCACATCTACAGTACATTTAGAACTTTGCCGTATCGTTTCCCACTAATATGAAATCCACTATAGACTGACAATTCACTTGCTATTAGCATAATAGCTTGTGCAGTGTCGGGACCGTTGCATACGGCACGCGAGGCTTCTWAGGGGTTTTCATGTAGAAAAATTTAAGGTGCTAGCTATCCAGCAGTGATTTTTCCCCCTTTGAAATGAAAGCAAGGTTTAACATATTGTTTTGATAGGAACTTTGCGATGAGTTGGACAAAGTAAAGAACGAGAAGGAAAAAGTTACGAAGGCTTTGAAAACTCTCAAAATTAATCATGAGGTAAGTAAATTACAGTTTACACCATCACTGGTGATCACGGCACGGTACGTCCGTACTAAAAAATCTCGAATTTAAATCAGCTCTCTGGCAAAATACATGCGGATACAGTTTTACCAAAAGAGCATAAATAAGAGAGGAAAACTTCTTAATAACGCCCGCGCCATGTAAATACCCAGTTGGGCTATTTTTAGTAACCGGATGCAGTTTAAATTTCGAGTTACCCTAACTCCCGTTCGTCATCAACTTGCGCGCGTTCTTTTCGTTCGTGCGCAATTGATAACGCATGAGATTAGGTTAAGGCGACATTTAAACTGCATCCGGTTACCTTTAAAATAGCTCAACCGGGTATTTACATGGGCGTTATTAAGAAGTTTCCCTCTCTTATTTATGCTCTCTTGGTTTTACTACATCGCCATTTTTGCTACAAAACCAGTCTTGAATACTGTATAAACCTATATTGCGTCCATCCTGCYACAAGAGCTCTTGATCATATCTATGTATTTTATACCCTTTTTTTTTCGTATCATACTTCGTGAGGCTAACAAGCTTTTCCTTTGTACGATTATTTATGCCATTCTTCAGTTCTTGTTTGCTTTCGTAATAGATTTTAGAAAAGCTACGAGTTGCACTAAATTTTTGTACTATTTTAATTTCTGTACTATTTTAATTTCTGTTTAATTTCTCATTCACATGCTCAAAATTACATTTGTTCTTCTATTCGAATTATTTTTGCTTTTTTGAAATTGCACGAGCATGCCAAGCATGCATGTTCCGATTTAACGTACTCTTTATCTACTCTATGACGTAACACTTGCATCGATCATTCGTGAGCATTCGCGTACACTAATTGGTCAGTAAAGATAACCTGYTATGACTTTGTATCTTGTCATAACTCTATAACACTCGTGCAGGGAAATAAGAAGCTAATCCTTTCTGTACAGCAWGAGCGAAATCAGCTTCAATCATCTATTAAAACTCTTCAACTTGAAAAGAAAAGACTTTTTCATGATATAAAGGTACTGTTGTTATAGTCAACATCGGAGTAGCGATTGAGCTCAAAACTTGTAGAGGGGAGGGGTGGGACATTGGGTTGTCTTAATTTTAGTATAAGAAGGAGTAGTGTTTCATTTGTGTTCAATGAAAAAATTAATTTAGAACTTAAAAAATGGCAGATGTTGGATAGATGTTTAACTTTAATCATTTTCCTTTTATTATAGAAACTGAAGACGAAGTTAAAGGGTTTTAGCTCATCACAAGAGGATCTAAGTCGCCTTTCTACCAAGGTACTTAAAACAAGTTGCATATATTTGATCTAATTAGAGTAGATTTGTCTATAGATRTATACAGATGTCTTGTGTTGTCCAATTAAGATGTTCCTGAAGTGGTTCAATGGAAACTGGGATTTATCTTTTTGTGTGTGCTAAAAACTGGGACACGTAGAACTGAATAAGAGCCCCAACGCGTAATTTCTTGAAACATTTTAAAATGGGTTTTGCAAAAATTAGACAGTGAAAAATGGGCGAAGACTTTCATTTTGAAACTTGTGATTTTGATTCATGTTGCCATAACGCCTATAATACCTAATGAAATATTTTGTTTAAATGCAATGTTTGAATGACCATTTAAGGAAATAAGAAAACGTCTAGCCTTGTTGAAGGTAGAAAAAGAAGAGATAGAGGCTGGTTTAAGTGAGGCAAAGAAAGACCTTAGAGAAATGGAGGATAAAAATAAGGTAAAAGTGAATTAAGCAGTTAATGGCTGCAAAAATCAAAAGTAGGAATTTAGTTTGATATTAATATAATAATATCTTAATGTTATTTTCCTATAGGAATTACTGTCTGAGTTTGAAAGAGTGTACCTTGAAAATGAAAGTTCCCAAGAGAAATTGAGTGAGCTAAAAGAACTATACAAGAACTCAGATGAAAATATCGAGGTAAAATGGCACGCTACATTTAGCTTATAAAGTGTTTTATAGGAATAGAAATTATTTGCGAGTAAGCTGATAGTATTGGTGTTCTGCAGGGCCTGAGAAAACAAAATGAAACTATCCTCTTCGAAAAGGATGAGTTGAATCTCTCGTTGAAGTCGCTTCAAGAAGAGCATAACAGCATTCTACAGGAAAACAAGGTACCTAACTCGCTCAGTCACCAACTTTTGGGTGTATTTTAACAAGAGAGTACTTCATACTCCCTTGATTTTAAATATTAAAAAAATTAATSTTACTGATTGATACATTAACATTGATTATATTACAATTGATGCTCAAATTATCGTATCTTTTGTAGGAATTGAAAGCAAATTTAGAGAAGATGTTGACAGAGAGTGAAAGCACAAAGGCGGTACATATCGTAACAATATAGGATTTTTGCTTCACTCGATTTACCTCGACTTTGTCCTTCAATTTATTTTATCTTGATGTTTTTCATTTTCTTGTTTTCAGGATTCTTCTGTATCTGAAGAGAAACAGGAAACAGAAAATAGATTTAGAAAACTTGTTGAAGCAAGACAGGACCTCGAAAAGCAAATCGAAGAGAAGAATCAACAGATGAACTGCTTTACAAATGAAAAAACTATTTTACAGGAAGAGTTATCAACCTTGAAGCAAAAAGTTGAAGATGTGAATGAAAAGAACCGTCTCTTGGAAGAACAGAAAGCTGAATTACAAAGACGGATAAATAATTGTAATGATGAAAGGATTTCTCGCCAAGGAAATCTCTCAGCCTTGAATGAAACGGTGGAGAACTACGAGAAGGAACGAGAGGCAAGTGTCACAAAGTTTGCACTTTTGGCGGGAAAAATGACGCGTGTTCCTGGTTCCCGCGCTGGTTTTCCCGCCATTACTAGATTAGGGATTTAGTTTTCTTTCGGAGTATTTGATAGAAAATTAACTCGAGAATAATGAATCTGGAATTTAATTCTCAATTATTTCCCCTTTTTTTCTTTTACATTTTTACACTTTAAAAAAATATTACATTTAAGGAATTTGTTTTTTTTTAAATTTACAGAGCAATACCAGTGAAGTAGACAGACTAACTGAACAAAAAACTGAATTACTCGCCATGATTTCTTCACTTGAAAACGAAAATCAGTTCCTTCGATCCCAAAACGATGAATTAAAAATAAATGACAATGGACAGAAGATGATTCAGCAAGAAAAAGAAGAGGTGCAAAAGAGTTGTGAAGAAAATATGGCTGTTGATAACGACGTGGTCGAGGCATCCAAAGAAGATATTAAAACGTTAGAAGAGGAGAGGAAGGTRAGAATCTATTTAATCTAGCAGTGGTGTCAACTTTATGATGGTCTTCCTGAACAGAATAAATTATTTTTCCAGGAATTAACTCTAGCTTTAGTCGATGCCACAGATAAAGTGTATAATTTGGAGAAAGAAGTGGTTTCTTTGCAAGAAAGACTTCAGATGACAGAGAATCTAAAAGAGGTAACACTAGTACATCATATTGAGTATATTATATATAGTTAGGCCAATATTCCAGAACCCCAAATTTGTTTGGCTTAGCTTTAAACTGACTATGGAAAATAGAGAAAAAGGATGATTGGAACCCCACAGATTGATTTCGCGTGGTTTTAACCTTTTGAAAAAACTTTCCACCCCACCCCCTGTAATACTGTAGGATGTCCTTCAATGATTCACTACATTTGACATGATGCAGATTCATTTAAGCTATGCTATTTGCCTTTTTATGCTTTAGGAACTCAGTAACCAGCTCAAGATATCTGCCAATGAAGACAGTAATTTGACAGGAATGATAAAAGGTCTAGAAAATAAGTTACAAGCTGCTGAAAACACAGTTCAGGTTAGAAATATGAGAAACTTACTTGTACACATAATTTGACAAAAGACTTGAAGGATATAAACTGATTAGCTTGATTTTTAGAATACCACATGAAAAAGACCTACTAATATTAACCAATAATCCCTCCTTCCCATAGATAACCCTAACTCAGGTACCTCCTGGGTACCTCTTTATGAAAGGAAAAAGTATTATTTAGCCAAACGTCTTTCATTCAAATTTTCATTCAAAATTCATTGAAGGAACAAAGTAATAAGCTGAAAGAAAATGTTGAAGAGCAAGAAAGGTTGGGAAAAAAAGTCACGGAATTGAAAGCAAAATTGCAGGAGAAAGACAAAATCAACAAGGTAATAATGAAGGAATTATRAATTATGTGTATCTTAAAAGATTTTTCAAGATCTGATCAAAAACTAACCATGTACGTTTCGAATGATGAGATGATTCCTGAAAGTCATGATTAAGTCACTGAAATTTACAATTGCAGAAGTTACAAGAAGAAAATGAAAAAATTCGTAACGAGAAGGGGAAAATGGAAGACCGTTACAACGACTTGGAAAGAAAGAACAATTCCCTCAACCAGAAAATTGAGGTGAGGCTTTTTGTAAAAAAATTACCTTTCTTTTCTCCTCGTTCTCTCTCTCACTTGTTTGTTTTCTTAAAGCCGATTGTACACCTAATACTATAATACCTAAAGTATATTTCCACATTTCATGGTTGAAAGCATTCTGACTTGCATTTGCTATTTTTGGACACAGGAATCCCAAACCTTGCATTGCTTCAACCGTATCTTTCGTAAACAATATATTGTTAGTTAAGTGCATCCTTGTGTTATTGATATTCGCTGCTGATATTATGTAGGACGATAAAGCGATTGTTCAGGATTTGGAGAACAAGTTGGAAATCTTGTCGAAAAAACTTGTATCAGCGAACGAAGAAAAAACTGTGAGTATCTATGTCTTTAGTTGTGGCATCTTAACCTGCTATGAATACACTTTGCTTGGACTTTGGAAAGCAGCTTACAAGCCATTAGCAAACACCATCTTTTTTTCTACCTAACCGGTCATGGTGGTATTCAATGCAGATCGAAGAAGCATAAAATATTTAAGAAAGGGTGAATTCAGATTGAAAGCGTCAATTCTAGCCATAGAAATTCCATTGGTACGAAAGATGTTACTCTTGCTGGTTTTCTTCACGAGAACAAACTCAGTATTGTCGTTGTTATCCTGTCAATATTTTAGACTAACGAGAATTTACATATCATTGCTATTTAACCATAATATGGCTCAGCTTGTGTCTGATCGTTTTTTTGTTATTTGTCCTTCATTATTTCTGCTAAAGCACGTCCATCATGCTTATATCTAAGATATTTTTTTACACACAAACATCAAATCGTATCATGTCGCTGTGTAATCTTGGATGCCTAGACTCCATCTTGACTCCATTATATTCTTCACACTAAAAACATTGACTTTCTTAAACTTAACTTTCATAAAAGTAAAGTTTGGTACCTGTTTTTATACAACGATACATAAGTTATGGCCTGGCAAAAGCAACTGTCTGATGGTTGGTTGCTAATTCAAGCATACAATATCAGTAAAAGTTAATAGTCTGCCTTGGTATTTAGTTTCTGCATTATCAACTATTATATTCTGTTATCTTCTGGGTATTTACATTGTTCTCGCACTTTACTAGTTTTCTCATGACAGATTCCTATTTTCCTCAACTATTTTTGTAAATAGATRTGACATTTTTTTTGCATCTTCTTTACATTTTCTTTATCGATAATTGTGGGGCCTTTTGCTAAACAATCAAGTCGATTCGGCTTCTCAATTAATRCCTTTTGAATTCATTTTATTTTTTACATTTCTTGTTACAGAACCACGAAGCAGAAATCGAAGACATCTTCAAAGCTCACGACGAACTTGAAAACAAGTACAACGAAGAACTTCGCGAAAAAAAGGTTATTGTTTATATGTAATATGTAAATAAATATAGCTGGTATGTTTTGAGTAACACACCTGCTCTACTGTCACGCAATGTAACATTGTCACGCACCTCAAAACTCTAGCTTAAGACAATAGTATTTCATTGTTTTAGGAATTGTTGGCTTACGCTGATAGGCTTCAGGAAGAACAAGAGGACTTGCAAGCCCAGTACAGTTCTTTGTCCAAAGAACACAAAGTGAGTTAGAAAGCAMCGATCATTATTTAGGATGTTATGATAAATCTGCAGATGTATAAGTGTTGATGTTATTGTGGTTGTGATTTGTCTTTTCAGGACATTTTAGATCGTCTTTCTGATATCCAGTCTTGTCAACTGAGGGACGAGTCCCATCAGTATCAGCAGCTCACAGATCTACATCAGATAAACTCATCATTGCAGGAGGTAATGCACTGTACAATGAAATGGGAACAACTCAAAGATTTGGAGGGGGTATACTTCATTGGTTCAGGGTCTTGAATCCTTACAGATATCAACTTTATGAAAAATCCCATGGATTTTCTTACCCCTATTTCAAACCCCAGTAAAYACCCACAGAGTTATAAATAATGAATTTCTGATTTACGAGTTTCTTGATGATTTTTTCCTGATAGGAATTTTCACAACTGAAAGAAAAATGTGACTCCCTGAATACCTCTTTCGAAGACAAGGATCACGAACTGCATGAATTGAAAATTCTTTTAGAGAACAAAGACGTGGAAATTGAAAAACTGACCAGTATTCTTGAGGAATTAAAAGCAAACCTGCAGGAAGAGGAAGAGGAAACGGTAAAGTCGAAGAGTGAGTTAGAAAAACTTAAAGAAAACTTACAAGAAAAGGAAAAGTCTGAGGTGCAGGATCGTGAACTAGAGGAGACCAAAGCAAATTTGCAAGAAAAAGAAGAAGAAATAGAAGACCTCTTAGGTAAATTAGAACGTGTTGAAGATGCTCTTCGAGAAGAAGAAGACACGGTAAAGAAAGTGAACGCTGAAATCGAACATTTGAAATCATTGTTATCCAGCAAGCAACAAGAAGTGGATACACTTCATAAATATGTCCAGGATTTGGAGAATACAATTGAAATTTTAAAACAAGAGAAAGAACAATTGGGGGAGATAATACAGTCTCAGAATAAGAAGTTAGAAGAACAGAGGTCAGAAATTTCGAAACTGAACAGCYTTTGCGAAGAACGTGTTATTGGTGTTGCAAGTTTGGAAGAAAGTAACCAGGCGTTGTCTTCCTCGGTACATGAGAAAGAAGAGGAACTAAGAAGAGCCAAAGGAGAAKCAGAAGAGTTGGAAAAACGTTTGAAAACATCAGAGGAAGCGTTGAAAACTCTTGAAACTTTGTACGCGGAAAAGGAGGGAGACCGTAGCAAGACGATTGAAATTCAAGAGTCAATAGAAAAGGAAATTGAAAGTTTAAAAAGTGAATTGAATGGTGTTAAGGAATCATTGGACAACAAGGACAACGAGTTGAAATCTTGTAACGAAAAACTTTGCAAAAGTGAACAAGATATTCAAAATTTTGAGTTAGTTGTTCAGAGCTTGAATRAAAAAATAGAATTGAAAACACAAGACATTTTCGACTTGAATGATTTGAAGAAGAAACTAGAAAAGGAGTTGGAAAAACTAAAGTTACAAGTAAACGACGCAAATAAACAATTACAAAATTCACTTGACTTGGATGTTAAATTACAGGAATACTTTAATATAAATCAAAAGTTGGATCTTGAAGTGAAATCTTTGAGGGAAGAGCTCGAAAACAAGGATACAGAATTTTTAGAAGTACAAGAAAGACTGAAAACAAATGAATACACGACTAAGGAGTTGGAAAAGAGGGTTRGAGAAAGTTCTGTAGAGATTTGTGATTACAAGCAAAGAATCGAGAGTCAGAATCAAGAAATTCAAGATCTTCAACAGAAATTAAGGGAAACGAGTGCAACACTTGAGCAGAAGGAGCAATACTCTTTAGAGCAAGAAAAGTTGGTTTCAAGTTTGTCATCTACRAAAGAAACCTCCAAGTTGAAGGAAAAACAAATTCTTGACTTRCAAGCAGAATCCCAAGCTTTGCAAAACGATATTTCATCGTTAAATAAAAAACTAGAGCTCAAAGAGGAAGAGCTTCATRATTCATTATCTGCAGTCAAAGAGGTAGAACGTCTACAATTGGAGGTCCAAAAACTTGAAGAAAGCATCGAAGCAAAGTCTACTCAAATTAAGGACTTGGAAGTCAAACTTGAAGAGAAAAACACACAAAACGAATCGTTGCAGGCGGGAATGTCGGATTTGAGCGGAAAGATGGAAGGGCAGGTCCAGGAAGTGACACAATACACGAACCAGATTGATGATTTGAAGAAAMAGATGAAAGAAAAAGATGAAAAAATGAGTAAATTAAAACAGGTTGCTATCAAAGCTAAGAAAGAAACAGAAAACGCCAAACAAAAAGTAAGCCATTTTAAAAATTAAAATTAGAATTTACTAATTTGTTTTTTGTTCATACTCAAGAGGCAATTTTTGTTTTCCTTCTCCCTTTTGTTTGATCTTCTCTTAGTGTTATTTTCTCTCTCTCTTTCTTCTCTCTCTTTATTTTAAGCCTTTGATTCTACTTTTAATTCTAATTTTTTTGTCAAATTTTTTTTTGCTAGGCGAAAGCAGATAAAGAAGAATTAATGGAGGTCATAAAACAAATGAAGGAAGACGCTGAAACTCTCAATAGCAAGTTTGCTGAGCAGCAAAACGAAGAACATGRAAACTCAACTGCGATCGAGGTGGGTATCTTACGTAGTGCTTCGTACATCTGTCCTTTGGCACTGCATTCTAAGCCAGAACGAATGTTGCGCATTTTACAGGGATTTATTTAATCCTGTGCGCAGGAAGTATCAATTCAAAGCATTTTTATAATTTACTATAGAGTGATTTCACGAAAGCCATGTTGTGCGGCAAAACAGTACGGAAAATTCCAGTGTCATTCAAAAAAATGGAAGACATCCCAAATCCTTTTTCCCCCCCTCGTTCTAGCGTTGCCCACGGCRTTTTAAGACTGAGAAATTCTCCGACATGACCACTTTTTGCGCAAATTCAGACACAACTGCTGCAGCCCAAGTGAGGTATCATCTTAATGATTGCTTGATATTTCTAATGACAGGAACTTCAAACTCAAATACAAAAGCTACAAGAAGAGCTGACATCAGAGAAAAACAAGTATGTGTAACTCTAGTTGTTCATGATTTGAGTACCAGTGAGTTCCTTGGCATATCTTGTCACACGACTTGGTTAGGTTCTTCGATCTTGAATATCTGTTTTTTGTCGTTGTTAGGTTAACAGAATGCGAAGAAAAGCTGATGGCTGCTGCTCTAGAATTGGGCAAAAAGAGGGAAGAGGTGGAGCAGGTGAAAAGTGAGAAGCAATCCCTTGTCTCTGACCTGGATGCTGCTATTGACGCTAAGCAGGTAAAGTAGCGAAAAAATTTAAAATATAAAATAATAAAGCTTGGGTTATAATGTGATGGAATTAAACATTTATTTTGTCTGAATTCTCAGGGTCTTGAAAAAGATATAGAAAGCTATAAAACTCAAGTTGAGCAGAACAACACGCAGTTACAGGAAAAGCTTTCCGAAAATAAGGTAAATTATTTCAAGTGTTTTCTTTTAACCATTGAAAAACAATAGTTTAGAATAATGGCCCCATAACAGATCCAYGAGGCACACGCTATTCTTAAAATCTTGGAAAAATATTTTGAATGGTTTCAAATTGTGGCCCCATTACAGTTCCATGAGGCACACCATATCCTAAAAATCTTGAAACAATATTTTGACTGTTTTTCGAATTGTGGACCCATAACAAATAATGAGGCACACCCTATTCTTTAATTCTTTAAACGATATTTTAATTAATTTTCCTAAATTTTGTTAAAAGGAACTAAAGAAGAACCTTGAGGAATGCCAGGCAGAGATAGCTCGAATTTCAAAAGATCTCTCACAAAGAGAAAAAGAACAAGAAAAARTGAGCAAAGAAATAGTCGAGGTAGGTAATGGCGCGTTGCTTCTACGTTCGTTTACCCTTCACCCAGCTACCAGTTAAAGATTTAATTGCTTTTATTTGTATGTAGACGATTAACAAGTTGGAGAATACTAAAGAAGAGCTCGAACAAGAGAAGAGAAAACACGAGGAGACGAAAACCCAGCTTGAGAATAATAAAAAGCAACTGGAAGAAGCCGAAAAGAGTGTCAGTCAGAAAAGCATGATGACCCTTGAAATAGCGGAGTATGAACGGACTTTAGAATCACTGCAGACCAAACTTGATGAACGAGTTCAGCAGCTGCAAGCTGCTCAAGATGAGATAGGAAGACAGGAGAAGAGAGTCGAGGATTATAAGGCACAGATCGGTGAGTGCATAAGTTTACTGTATATTAAGCTGAAGGGCATCCCACTCAAATATAGGAAATGTCATTGTATGATGATGATAGTTGTGGTGATGATGGTAAAGATGAAGAGGATGGTGGTGGTGGTGGTGATGATGATGATTATGATGACGACGACGACGRTGATAAGTTGATCAAGTGATGATGGCAACGATGATGATGATGATAAGTTGATCAAGTTATGATGGCGACGATAATGATGATGGTGGTGATGATGATAATGATGATGAGGGTGATGAATGATCACATGACGAGATGAAGATGATGATAATGATAATGAATAAGATGATGGTGATGGTGATGGTGATGGTGATGGTGATGGTGATGGTGATGGTGAGGGTGATAATGATGATAATGATAATGATGGTGGTTGTTTTCTGGACAAGACAAGGTATGGTATGTTAGTTGTTGAGAATATTACCAGTGTCAAGTATTGATGCCCTTGGAGACTGACGATAATTACTAAGTGGATTATTGGAATACACTGTCTCTCCCAACTATCCCCTTTCTTTGCTTAACAGATGCTGTCGATAACCAAAGACAACAAAGCGAGGATCGTTCMATCAAAATGAAAGCCATGCTAGTGAAGATCAAAAAAGACTTGGCGGAAACTAAAAACGAGTTGAAGGAGAAATCATTGTCGGAAGTAAAATTGAAAGCTGACCTCGAAATTGCTAACCAGAAGGCTGAAGAAGACAAAGTGGAGATCTCGAAACTAGTGGCAGAAGTACATAATCTTCAGCAACAGGTGAGTTCGTGTTTATGTTCTAATGCAATCCTGTATCTTGTCTTTTGACACTGAAATGAACCCTCCATTACGAGGTTAACATGGAAATACAAAAGAAATCATACTTTTTCTCGATGAAGTTGTTGGGATTTTTTTCGTATTTCCGTGTCAGCTTCGCATTCAAGATAATTTTGAGATGGGTTCCTTCACTTTACTAGGTATTCTACGTTTCTTATTTGATATTTTGACAGCTTCGCTCAACCACAGAAAACAACAGACGTACAGTAGAAAGCCTGGAGGCCAAGCTCGCTGACGTAAAGGCAGAAAACGAGGCTGCTAAATCTTCCCAGGAGGCAACACTGGCTGAGTTCGAAAGTTACAAGGTACGCAGCTTTTGTTTACTTTTCTGCCCGATAAGTGGCGTGCTGATTATCTTGAAGTATGTTAATGTAATTGAACGTGAATTATATGACTGTGGGAAAAGTTACGATACTGGTTTGCTGAGCCGTGACCATGACGGTACCTTAGACTCAATTGTACAGGCTTAGCCTCGTTTAAGAGTCAGCTATTCGCAGATACCATTAGAAGTCCATGGGATGTCAAAACATTGGTAATGTTCAAGCTGTACATTCTTCTCATTACAGTTGACTTTTGTAAATGGTTTGCTCTTAAGCGAGGCTAAGTCTGTGTAGATGAGTCTTCAGTCATAAAACACAGCGGTATTTACCAAATGAGAAAAGAAACTTGAGCAGTTATCTTACGCGTTACTTTACAACTACATTGATACTCATAAAAATTTATCATTGGAATATCTCCTTACAGACGAGAGTCCACAGTGTTCTTAAGCAACAGAAGACAAAACCTTCTCTCCAGTCCCCTGACATGGATCCGTCCGAGAGGTACTAGAATCGAAATTAATTTCTATTAATTGATTGGCTGGGTAATCTAACAGTCAGTTTCTATTTTCTGTCCTCGTAGAACAAAACTGGAAAAGATTATCGAACAGCTTAAAATTAAAGTTCAAGAAATGAAGTAAGAATTTATTATCATCAAGACATTTCTTATTAAAATAATTTTTATAAAATATATTTTTTCATAATTTTAATCACTTATGATTATAACCGCTGTTGGTAAACTGGTAAAGATCATGTTGAAAGAGGAGAAAGCGATGGGTAATTATGGTTAATGATGAAGAGACCATCATGAAGGGTGGTGATGAAAGATGCTAATGATGATGTTAAGGTTGATGATAATGATGAAGTTGAGTAGGATGATTGTGATAATAACGACGTTGATGATTTCGAGGTTGATGCTGATGCTGATGATGGGAAGGAGCAGAAAGATAGTAGTTTTGGTCATCAGTGGTCACGAGGATTGTTACCGATAACATAAGAACTCGATGGCAATGACAGTGGTGTTACCTGTAGTGGTCGGATGCTGAAACTTTTTAATAGCAGTGAGCCGGAAGTTGATTAAACTGATTTTCTTGTACCAGTGACCAGCACAAAGCGTTGCAGGGTGATTATGAAGAGCTCGAAGCAGAACACGATCGTTTGCTGACAAGAAATAACAAAGTTGTCCAAGACATGGAGCAGAAGGAAGCTATTTGGAAAGAAAGGTATGAAAAATAATACAGCAAGTCTTTATCTTAAGATTTTATAAGGGTTGAAGAATATCCTATTTCGCATAAATCAATTTATATTTTTGCGTTCTGCAAATAGAAAGGAGTTGGGAAGATAGAGCTACGCAAGTAGCTTAGATGTTCAGAATTCTGCGAAAGAAAAATGGAAAATTATTTAGGTTTCTATTTGTAAATTAACGGATAAACTGTTTTTCGCTATTTTAAGGCTCGACCAACTGAAGTCAGAATCGACCTCGAATAACGAGCAGCAAAACGAAACGATTCGTCACTTGGCACAACAGAATGAAACCATCTCTATTACATTCAAGGTAAATAAATGTAGTAACCCTCTTGCACAAAGGAAAAGCAAGATGGGTTTGCTGTGTGCATCAGTTTTCTCCGGGATGGAACAGATTCAGTTGAGTAAATGTAACATTTTAATGGATAAAACTCAAACAAAGAGTCTTATTCTCAAAAGACTGACACGTGGTCCTAAATGGGCAAAACGGCATTACGCCCAAGTGGATTTGGTCCATTCACAACTTTTACCCCTACTTTGGCAATTTTGGCCAAATGACGACACGAAAAAGCTAAAACATTACTTTACTATGAGCAAAATAACAAAGTACCCAACACAGCCTTCTCTTACACATAGTTTAATTATTCATCACACAGGATAAGATCATTGCGATACAGGAAGACCATAAAAAGGAAATAGAGAGGTTACTGAACAAGCTAGCCGATACAGAGGCGCGTCTAGACAGCGTCACGAGGGAGCTAGCGTCGTCAGCTTCGCCAGGATCTCGTTCTCCTCCTCATACTCTGAACTTGGCGCTGACAAAGAGCCTGGAAGAAAGACAGTCTGGAGAGGTTCAAGTGTGCTGCTTTTTTAACCTATTTAGAAAAATTATCTTCGATGCGAGGCTAACAGGGAACTACGAAAGAAATTAACTACAATCTTTCTCGATGGAATCTGTGCCATTTCGTTTTTATTTTCCTGTTACCCTCGCATCGTATCACTTTCTTAGTAACTTAGGGGTTCAGAGTGCTTTTCTTTTCCTCATAAGACAGTTAATACTTTTACGCATCTTCCCATTTCTTCTACATGGCATCAGTACGTAAGGCTCATGTGAAACGTAGAACTTCACTTGAACAGCCTGTTGGGCTCGTGAAGTTTGACGTTTGGCCTGAGCTTTTCATACATGAGCACTTTCCGGCTCATATATTCAAGGGAGGTCAAAGTAGCCATTCCGACGTTGAGGGATAAAAACTGGGTCGAGTTGGCATTGCAGTGGATTGTGGGGCTATTTTAGCGAACATATTTCCAAGATGGCGCCTATTTCGTCTCCTAAAACAGACCCAAAATGCACTACTCTAAATTGGAATGGCTTGAATGAATTTTGATGGGGGAGGGGTGGTACATCTTTCTCTTCCATGTGATCTCATAGGCCTTGTGTTGTACCCGGTTATTGATAATATGTGTCTATTCATTAGGGCATGGACCACACGGAACTAGAAGTTATTGATGCTCAGTCACAGGTGAATATTGATACCATAGCAACCTTAAGGTAGCGCATAACGTTAACATGATTTAATCCCTGGTTTGTTTGGTTTTGTAGTCTGGTTCAATGCCTTCGTCACCAATTGTCCCTACTGCTGCTACAGTGTTGGAGAAAGTACTCTCTCCTACCTTATCTTCTGCCGGCGAATGTAAGTATACACCTAATTCAAAAAACGTTGTCATCGCCAAAGGCCATAGGCAATAGGCGAAAAGCGATAGGAGATAGCTCATTCTAAGATCCAAGAATACCTGGAATGACTTGTGTTTCTGCTTCTTATTCTTGTCAAGAACATGGACCTTAGTGTCGAGACTGATGCAATGTTGTTGGTATTCAACGAAACCATTTCCATGTCGGAATGACCTATCGCCTTTGGCGATGACGTTTTTTCTTTCATGCACGAAAGGCTCATTGGCATTCAAACATATTTTCTTGTACTCTAGGGCCTCAACCATGGACCCTTTCTGATATAGCAAACACGGTGCATTGTGGACTAGCTTGGGTATAAAGTTATTTTGTTTATCATGCCTTATGTGATATTGTTTTTACCTAAACTAGACCACAATGCACCATGTTTACGAACCCAGAAAAGACGTCCTTCACTCCAATAATTTGATAACAAAACCTTACAGTAACTTCTGTAGTTTCTTGAGCATACGGGCCATTTCTAAGTTGTTTAGGGCCGATAGATACTCTCAAGCGATCAGTATTCAATATTTGTTTGTTTGTTTGTTTGCAGTCCCCATCAGTTTAGCATCGCCATCAGAAGAAAATGCAGCACTGAAGACGCAACTAGCAGAAGCTAATCGTCAGCTGGAACATCTAACAGGGGTAAGCGCACAAATGGTACAGGATTATTTTTTGTTTAGTTTGTTCGACAGGGGCTTCAAAATGTCCTGTTCTTTATGCCTCCATCGAAGTCGACCGTTAATAGAGATTTTGAAGCAAGTGGAAGCTGAGGCACAAAGGAACTTCATACGACTGGTGTCCATGCAATACATAGTCCCTTTCCTAGTTTTTTTCAGTTGCGTTACTTCAAAAGTTTGTCACGCATTCACCGTAACACGTATCAGTTTTCTTGGCTGATTAATCTTCTTTTTTTAGGTTTTACGTGACAATGAAGCAAACTCGATGAGACTCACAGAACAGACTAAAGTCTTAAAGGATGAAATAAGAAGGTATTTTAGACCTGATTAACCTAAAACTGTTCCCTGTTAAAGCTTTTTCTCTCTTCTTCTCTCCCAGAAAAGGGGAAGGATGACTTTSCTAGTAAGGAGCTTGCGCAACTTTACATTTTCATCTTAATTTGTCTTAGGCTGGAAAGAAATCACGAAAGAGACAGAGAAGCAGCGAATCTCGAGTATTTAAAGAATGTTATACTCAAGGTAAATTGACTATTGAGTATAGATTCTGTGAAGGTATTAAGGATTCTCGCGCTTCACGTCGCAGAGCTTATCAGTGTTGCCCGTAGTACAGTTCTGCGCGCAAATTTCGTTTTGCACAAAGTAGAACCCATTTCTACTCTTCGCATTACCGCACCTCGATTACGTAATCAGGCTAAGCATTTCGTTTTAGTCTTCTGAAACAAAGTATCAACTTACTCAGCCGATCCCCTCATGCTTCAAACCTGAACAGAGTACGCGCGCGTCGGGAAAAACATTTCGAGCGAGCCGCAAAAAGCTACGAGTCGTGCTACTCCGAACACTTATGTCGTGTTCTGCCACTCCCCGCGTGCTTTAAAACCGTACAGAGGACACGCGCGTTTTTTGATTCTTTATTTTTTGGTCGCGGTAATTAAAAGCGTGTTTTCTGCCAGTGTTTTCCGGATTTACTATGGCTTGATAATAGTAACCTACGTTCCTTTCACATACAGTTTATACAGTGCGCACCAAATGAAAGAGAACAACTCGTCCCCGTTCTCAATCAGATGCTCAAACTAAGTCAAGAGGAAAAACAGAAAGTAACCAATTTTGCCAAAGGTAACAATACCTTTCTTTTTTCTCTTTTAAAATACTGACGTTGCGTCTTTTATACATTGTTGCGCATCGTCTTGTGTGGTCGCCTTTGCTTGACATTTTCCTTGGAGTTAATTCATCATTAATTTTGTTTTAAGGGGAGAATAACGACGATATACAGCAAGAAGGAGTGTCAGGCTGGTCAAGTTATTTATATCGATGGACTGCGTTTAACTAGAAAAAAAGCCCTTCATGTGTTTTGGGAAACCCTTGTAGGTGGTGAAGTCGAGAACACTTTTAAGTGTGGACTCCAGGGGAGGGCCAAAACCTGTGAAGTGTTTATACAAGCTAAAGAAAACCTTTCAGGTGTTTTGTCCGAGGCGAGAAGACGAGCTGCGTGAAATGGGTGACAAACTTGAGGATTAGTGGCAATTTCCAGAAAGAAGTCCTGATGACAGAAATGTCAAGGAAACCTCTAAAGTGTTAATAAACACAAAGGTTTATAACAGGAAGGCGTCCCGTAAACTTGACACGATTGGCATCCATCAACAGCAAGGAAAACCTTTTAAGTGCAAACGGTTTAATCGAAAAGAAACTTTTACGATGTTTGTGACAAGTTTGATAAACCTTTCAAGTGTTGGTGTCAAGACTTTACATTCAAGAAAAGGTTTGCCACTGTTATAAAAATATTCGGGAAACATTTTCACTACCTATGAGAAGGATTAAAAGACACCTGGAATTCGAATTATTATCACCGACAGAATATTACTTTTAGACTACAAGTGAACTTTCCTCAACGACGCCAAATATCTTATTTCAGTTCAGTGATAATTCAAAGGGAGGGTTGGGTGGGGAAAAAAATACTCCAATTGGTTATATTGATGGGAGGGGAGGGTCAATTTCTGTTACCATGCAAGATGTACTCAATGAGAATTGCTTTTAAAAGCGGTAGATTTTGCTCAACATTTCGTTCTTAACTAAAAATATAGATACGTTGAAGAAGCCCCAAGCTAGTATATTGATAACATTTTGATCTATTCATAACTACTCCAAAGTAGACACAAGACTGACACCGATAAACACTAAATCGAGGCTAGTCTTTGGAATGTTCCACTCTTTTTCTCAACCAGACCAACGGGCCTCGTTTTCGTGTTTACCAATACCAGTCAACCCCAATACTCCAGAAATACGAATAGAGAATATAGAACCATTGTGTTAATCTGGGACAACTTCATATAATAACGAATCATAAATAAATTCCTAAATGCATGAATATAACGTGCCAAAAAAGAAAGCAAATCAAATGTCTAATCTATTTATAATGTTACTATTTATTTAAGGAAAAAACTTGGATCATAAATGAATAATAAAGAGTTATTTTAGAATCGTAGAATATGTTGATTTCCACGAGTTAGAAGAAAAAAGGGGGGACGTTTGAGGTGCATTATGGGATATTCCGAGTGTCGTACTTTGCCAACAGTGCCGAGAGCAAATACGATGTTTACAATAGAAATAATCGCTGTAATGAAATGTACATGGGTCCTTTATCTCAATGAGTTGAGGAGTGCATTAGCTAGATTGTCAGAATCACATCACTGTCATCACCAAAATGTCTCGAATCCTCAAACGTTTTGAGACGGATTACAAACCCATGTCGTGTATTGTGACGTAAGGTCAACCGTAAGTCCTTGCTAATCCCATAATCCCTGATAATGACTGACAACACTTTACCGTCCGTCTTAATTGAAGGAAATTCCATGGCTTCCTAGAACTCTAAAGTAGGCGTGGTGTGGCCAGCCTAAAACCATCCCGTCACAGGAAATGACTTTGAAATAGCTTTTATGTAAACGAGGTGGTTGCTTGAAGAACGAATTCCAAGAATTGTTCATATTCCAAATTTGATAGGAAATGATATGACAACAGTGGGTATTGTAGAGTCTTTACTGAGCGCACGTCTTACTCACCCTCTCCTCCCCCCAAAAAAAGTCGAGCAAGACAATTTTGCAATTGTGGTTAGGCTTGACAGAACATACTAATTGATTGCGTCACGTACAAAAAAATCTGTGCGAGTAGTTTGGGAATAGAGCAAGCAAGTGTGGAAATGTGGTCGCAGTTCGTGGACGTGTAATGACTTGTTGAGTACCGATGCGCGTTGACAGCACGTTTAAAACTACGCCTCTGTCGGCGCCCACCCACGTAGTTTCCGTATCTTTCGCAATGTCGGTCAGTTAAAAAAAACAGTGGAATAAAATCCAATGTGGCTTGATAAAGCGTTAAATTCACTTTAATTTGAATTATTATTGATGAAACCCCGGACCGAAGTCGAGCGGCTTTATCGCGGCAAAAATAGGAAGAAAAAAAAATTTTTTTTTTGAAAGTCACTGGGTGTGCTTGATCAGCAAGTAGAGTGTCTGAGGCGTTTGACATCTGTTACGTAACGCGTGCACTCCACGTGAATAGCTCTTTCTTCCTCAAGAGCCAGCCATTAAAACATCTTTCTAGTGAAAAGACATGCCTCGGAAAGATTTTAAGATATATATATCTATATACCCTTGAAGCCTGGGGTCTTAAACGTATCACATAGCTTATCACTCATATATGAACGAGTTTAGTTCGACTCCACTTAGAAGATTCCCCGAGGGATCGAGCGCAAACTCATTGATGTATCATAAATCACGCTGCCCTGTCAAACTATCGTCAGGCAATTTGTCACGGCTTGCCTAAGGAAGTGCGTAATGACTTACCTACCGAAAAGGCCAATATCAATGTGCGTTCACATGACCTGATTCTTTTCTACGCTTCCTGAAGTGTGGGTACGTGTTCACTGTTGGATGGCGATCTTGTCCGATCCTATCTAACTATCGGCAAACTCTCACACTTACTACCGCTATATTTGAGGTTAGCTTACCTTCTTCGTTCAAGTCTTCTACTGCGCTAATGTCAAAAATGAAAATTAGCGCACGCAATTTTTTTCTTGGCGTATTTGTTCATGAAATGAAATATGTCTTAAAACATTGAATCAAATATCGTTAAGAGATGTCGGCTGACCAAATGCCACTTTACGCACCGATGCCCCATATTGTATGCGTGTAGCCTCGAATTGTTTGTATATTATTCTCCGATCTATTTAGAAAATTCGAATAAAAAAAGAGGGAAAAAGATCGACGGTGAGATTTGTTTAAAGTTTTCATTATGAGGCTAAAAACTAATGATGTTAGCGGAATGAATTATCAGGTGTAGGCCAATACTAGAAGCGCGAAGGCAACGAGAACTTCTTGTAAACACTGCCGATACATTAGATCTATTGTATATACACTCACTTCATTTGATTGTAGTTTATCTTTGATGATTACTATCACGCATGGATTGTAGCGTAGTAATCAAGCAATCGCGTCCCGGCTAGTAGGTATCCCAGTCAACGTACAAGTCGTACGCAACGACAATCTGATTTTATTGGTCTTAGGTCTCGAAGCCTAATGAACGTATGTTAAGCATAGTAGCACCTTCTCACGCCGACAGGTTCTAACACTCGCGCAAAAAAAAAAAAAAAAAAAATTGCGCGACATAAAGCGTTCTTTCATAGGAACACAGCTTTGATGAGTAATTTAAGGCCAATATTAGCAGTGAATGAAAGAGAAGCAACAAAGTTATCAACAAATCCATGAATGAAACGCGATAACGAAAATGGTTAAGCAAGCGGGCAATCGATTTGCTAGAACGATTCTGTATTCCATTGATACGAGTTTTCAACTATGATTATTGGTCTATTTGAAGTAATGTGAATACTTGAAGAGTGCCTTTGTCGCAAGAGAACCATTACACAGAAAATGATAAATGGCTGTCTAACGCTCCGCTACCATTATTTGACCCTGGCCATGGCTGAGAGAGTTTTCAATAATTATTCAAGCCCATCCAAAACGAATATTTGTTCCTGTTGTGTTTTAATACATAGAAGTACACCGATGTATTTTACGGATGTATGAACAACCTACAGTTTCAGTTTCAAGACCAGTGTGATCTTACTGTGATGGGAAGCGAGCTTCACCTAGCGCTGTTGGGTTAAGAGCACTCATGTCGCGACCTCAAGCTAAACCGAGTACACGACGCCCGAGTACCTACAGACATCTATCAACTCAAAAATCAAACAAACCATCACACTATTCATCCATTACGTAGTTACTCTATCCCCCACCAAGCAAGAAAATGAACGTTTGGGGATATTTTGCGGTAATTAGTAACAGTAATACGAAATTTAGTTTGATATCAACGTATATCAGATTTCTTTTGCGTTCAAATTTTAGAATCTCACTTTATTGAATACTTCTCATTCAGTGTTTTTTTTTGTATTGTTTTTAAAAGCATATATTTATCTTGTGAGCGTTAGAGAATGTTTTGTAACCTCCTATCTCACTTTAAATCTTCTGAGGGGCAGAAAGGATATTTCAATTTTAACTAATATTGAGTAATAAAGATGAAAATATGAGAAATATTTATCAAGCTATTTTTCTCTATATTGTCGGTCTCTTTAAAGCTAGTACGTGGGGTTTCAACTAAAAATAGCCTTTAATAATTTACAAATTCACGATAAATAGACAAAATTAAACGATCTTTTCGGGTAAAGCTGAACTCATGAAGATTAAGTTTATCTGGTAAAACTTTACTAGTACATGATATTTTCCCGCGGAAATAAAAATAAAATGAGATCAGAAAACTAAAAAAAACATATATTTTATATATATATATATATACATATTTTTTATATATCCCGAGGTGAGTTCTATAGTTTTAATTTAGTTTTAATAATACAATTTATTAAAGAAACAAAAATGATCATAATACGACGTGAAAACGATATCAATATATTAATCTGGGATTAATAAGATTTTATAAATTTCGTGTAAAATTCACTACATTTTGACTAAACATCGAGGGTTCGAGTATAGTCGTGACGCAGATGGACTCGTGCAAGGCGATCCGCCTCTTAGGCCTGCTGAGTTCCTGAATTCGTATGATTTTGTGGTTTTCGAGCTTCTAGAAACTTATATCTATTAGTGTTGTCCCTTAGATATTTTTATGCTAAGACTTTTTTTAAAAAGAATAAAAAGCTGTAAATAGGAATATTTTAGTTTTGAACATTATGGTTATTGTCGAAACAGAGTAGCGGCAGAGGTTGGTTGGGTTTGCAATGATGTAGAACATCTGGCACAAGAACCTGTTGTGCAAGCTGATCATGGGTGGTTGCCGACTAGAAAAACCTTGAAATCGTTCCGTTTTACGAGATATATTAGTGCTGGTTGAGTACGAAATATCCCGCAGTTAATGCCTCTCGAATATTGGTTGTAATAGCCTTTTTACAGCAGCGACAACAAAGCAGGTCATTTGGGAATGAATCCGAAACCATTTTCCAGATCAAATACAAATTTCTCAAATAAAAAAGTCTTAAAATACACTCAAGGTTTTGGTAAAGAGTTACGTGAAGTGCGCGCAAGATCCAACAAGTTATCAATCTTGATTCAATTTACCAACGCGCGCAGAGACAATTTTTTGTTCCTAATTGATTTTTTCCTTTTAAAAAGCGCGCTGATAATTCTTAGTGTTTTCACTAGAAAAACCTAGACCCGAAATTTTAAGTCCATCCTAGCAATGAGGAAGAAAAACAGCTTAGAAACCGGCAAATTCGGGCGATAAGTGATGCATAATAGTGAGTTGAAAGACCACAAGAGATAAGAAACAGTACATTAGCCTCAAGGCGAATTAGACGGGCCATTATCGAAATCAGAGTATGATATAGTAAGATTAGACAAAATGGAACCATCAAAGAGCTATTTAATCTTCTCATGGTTTGCTGATCATTTCAGCAATGTCGCCCGCTAGAATACAGGAAAAATGGCGCGAAAAAAGAAAGGGTGTGGCCTCTAGAGCATATATCGTAAACTTAAGCTTCATGACGGGAATTTTAATTTTGGACCGCGATTCCCGACTCTTAATCAGAAGCTAGAAAAAGTCGAAATAAAATTTGGTTGTTTAGTGATAAATTAAGTCGGGGTGGTCTTAAGGATGTTGGTTATCTTAAGCAAAGCACGTTATTCCATCGCTTCTTATCGGCGATAATAGTGACGCAAGCATCAAATCATCACTCGTTCAAAAAAAACTGCTTAATTAGTTTACAGACAGAAGCAATCTTAAACAGGATCTGCATGTATGTCGAATCTGTATATAGCGTTAAGATGTACAGAGATAATTCGTACAAGAGAGCTATAATAAAAGACATATAGTGCAGCACAGTTATTGCCTGGCTTCAGTTTCTTGCTAGACATGTGTTACAAGCTGTCGTATGCAAATGTATAGGCACAAAGAAGAAAGAAAGAAAAAACGGTTGGAAAAAAATTTTTAGTGCTTTTTTCTTTAATAAAAAATGTTTTTTCAATCATAGTTCTGTAGGTAAAGAAAAGTTTTTAATTTGAATCGTCTGGTTTTTATTTACTAATAGACGGATTTATTAGTTACTATTAATAACAATTTGAAAACTCGATTCACCATTTAACGACTTTGATTCTAAATGAATTAAGCGAATATTCGCGCCCAAACGAACGGAAAATGTTTGCTGGTACAAAGCAAACTGTTTTCCTTCAGTTCTTGGTATTTTTTGGCGCTTGCATGCTAACAGTTCTGTAATAGCTTTATCTCAAGTACTCGGCTATACCATCAATTAACTATCTAAAAGCGAAGTCGACCCCAAAAGCTTAGAAGTCTTAATAGGATTTTGAAGAGATGAGACTTTGATACGGAGACACGAGAATTAAAATACCACGAAAAATGTCTAATTACGACACCTTCTCGTGTTAATTAACGAGAATTGGATAATGAAAATCTAGAGGATGAAATAAGAAATTGGATGAGATGATAATGGGAAGCTAAAAATAGTCCGAGAGAGAAAAAGAGCGCGCGAGAAAATAACGGACTTTTTCTCCAAAATGATAACATTTTGTATTTCTATAAAGAGCGTTAGTGATTTTGTTCTGGATTCTATTATTAGTTTCTAAATGTCATTTCCCGTTACTTCCTACTCATTAATTGTGAATTATGAAGCACAAGATCTTAAGAGCTAACTCGAAATGGTAATAGCCAAGCCGAGAAATCAAAAAATAGTAGTATAAAGCTCGTTTTTTGCTTTAAAAATAAAAAACAAAAAAACAAAATAAAAAATAAAAAAATAAAAAAACACGAAAATTTCTCGATCTTTGTGAAACGATTTTTAACCGTACTAGAATCGAAGCCTTTAGAAAAATCACTATTTTTTGCCAAAGTACTTTTTCTTTATAAAAAATACACCTGGCTTGACTAAAGCTGATGGGATTTTCCTTTTTTATGATATTTAGCCTTGGTTGTAGCTTTTTTCGTCAATTCAAACATATTATATAGAGACATAGACACAACAAAAAAAAGCTCCAAACGATTAGCTAAAGTTCTGGTAAAAATGAGACGCTTTTCTGCTTCTAATAAAGTAATTACATGAGCAGAAAAAACGAAACGAAATCACCTTTGTATATTTACGACCTCTATCTAGATTATCAAGGGTAGGAAAGTAAGTTGATAGATTTACAGCAAACTGAAAAGAAAAAAATTCCCTAAAGAGTCTATCACGAAAATGCTCCCATGAAGGTTTTGGGAAGTTGTCGAGGTCATCCTTGATCAATATAATGCTCTTATTACTTATTATTGAATGGTAAGCTAAAGGCTGGAATAATAGGGCCAGATATGGCAGAATATGACCTAGACGACTACATTATGGTATGCTAATAAACACGTGTTTCAAGTCCAACTCATGAATACCAAAGAAGAACGAGACAACAACTTCATGTACCAGTAACAATATAATATCTAGGCAGGTATACGTTTTAAGATTAAACTTTTTTATGTTATTTCTGCATTGTAACTTAATTTTCTAAAAAGAGACAAAGAAAAAATATCACTTTGAAATAATGTTACTTGAAAAAAATTTTCACCGAAAAATGAAAAAGATTGAGAAAAAAGAAAAAAGCCAGACGTTTATATTTTGCTAAATAAATTTATTTGTTACAATTTACTGTTCAAATAATTAATTTAGCTGGTTTTCACTGTCCAGAAGTAGACTCGTTTACACTGTGTGAATAGGAAGAACAGTACATTTGAAATGTTCTTTTTTACTCGCTCTATTCTACTGACATCTCTTTCATCCCTGAACATATTCTGAAAGAATTCTGAATAAATGTTGATTTTTACTCATTATTTCAATCAACAAAGCTGGCTTACAAACTGACTACTTACTAAAAAATCTTCTGTTAACGTACATTACTGGATATGAGTGAATATTTACACAAGTACATAATTTAAACGACTTCTCGTGAGTCAGCTGTCAAACACGTTATCTAAATGCATTCTGAATACACACCAACTATTTCCTAACTCCCAGTTTTATTTCCACTCCAAGCAGCTTTACACACAGTACGGATATTCACTAAAATTTTTACTCAGCACAAAACTTATTTTTTAGAAATAAAACGTCTTAAGTTCTCTATCTTATTCTTATCACATCATTATTAATTCTAATTAGTGTATAAACTAACATGTTCCGTACAAATCACTCGCACTGTTTTAATTAAAACGTTACTCCTAGCTAAAATATTTTAAAAATATCTTCTCTCGTGAGTTTTGTGGCTAAACGAAAGTTTTAAAAAAATAGAAATAAGTTTTTTGATTAGGGATCGAGAGTAAATGAATAATGACTTATTTTGTAAATTAAGTATCGCGTTTTTTATTTCCTCGAAAGTAATTTTGTTTCCTTTTTCTATCTATTAATAGCAATTGTTTATCCCAAAGCGAAAAAAAACCTTCAAACGCTCTTCTAGAGCTAAAATATTTTTTTCTAATACATGAAACTTACATGGGATAATTTTCGAAATCCAAAGTTGAAAAGAAAGAAATTTTAGATTTTTTTGGGGGTTGGAGTAAAAGTTTTAGTATATTGGTTATTAGAATATGAAAGAGTTTTTCATGTATTATTCAGCTCGTTTACACATCTATTTGAACAAAAGTTATGATTCTTTTCCTGAATGAAAGACATCAATTTGGTCGTTACTCCTCCTCTCCATCGTTACACAAAGCCACTCGATGAACCGGAGTTTGTTTTCAACGGTAAAACTCTAGATTCAGAGACTCTTAGACGGGTCTGGCGGCATACTGGCGTTGACAAAACAAAGTCTTTTGCCAAGCCATCATTTACGTATATGAAAAAAAATAAAAAATAAAAAAAATCATAAAAAATGATACGATCAGTGAAAAATATTATCGGAGAAATAAATTTATGCTAGAGTCTATGTAGGAGATTTAAAAATATAATTCCTGCGATGACCCATAAAAACTCATGCAGTGAGCAGAAACTTCCTTGAATTTCGAATGAATATGGATTTATAAACTACGGTAAGAAAAATATCCTAAAAAATAACCAAAATATCGTATTTAATTAGAAAAAAAACATTGTAACAGCAACAATAATATATTAATTCTTGTTGTCGTCGAGAAAAATTTATTAATCCAATAACATAATTTTCCTTTCGATATGAACGCGTGCTAGTTTCCTTTAAAGTTTACAAAACAATCATTTAGGAATTGCATGCGATATCAAAAATGAAGACCCCGAACGCAAAAACATTTAAAAATATCTACACCTTGATTTAGTTAACATCTGTGAGAACGGCGAAGCCTGCAGAGTTGTTAGGAACAGCTAGTTAAGCTTCCCAACTGCGTAAAAAAGCCACAGAAAAGATTTCATTTTAGCGGATTACAATTTAGTGTTCTCAAGATTCAATGCTCGTTATCACGGATAGTGAAACAGAACCGTATGTGAAATACTTAATACTTTTATTAAATATCTACCAAGACTTTTGACGGCGAAAATTCGATTAACGGGAATCTAAATTAGCCGAAAGTTTACTAAACTTTTTGAGCCTTTGTATTTCTGTCAATTTTGTTATCACTGTTCGTTCAAGCAGTTGTTTCAACGATATTCTATTTTTGTCTATTGACAGCAGCGAAAACTACTGATCACAAATCCCCCATCGTTTTTACTAAGACAAAAACGCGCATGATTGAAGCCATCGAAAATATCGCGTGAAGTTAGCTGTCGGCGACAGAGAAAGATTTCAGGCAGCGCTAGTTCTGAGCTCAAACTGCGAGTTTAATTAGTTTTTGGCTTTATGTTATGTACCCTCCACGACTTCACTCTGCAGGCGTTTGATCCCAGCATGCCCAGTCCTCAGACTCTTCCGCTCACCATCTAAACATTAAATCTTTTTTTTCGAGATAGTAAAAGAAAAAACCAGTGAGAATAAGGAATCGCTCTTGTGGAGAGTAAAGACGAAAATATAAGACGAAAGTCCGGAGAGAGATTTTGTAAACAAACTCCACGAAGCTTAGAATTCGTTCATATCTTGCGATATTCCTTTGATCTAACACTATATTCATCCATCCTCTTTTACGACTCGAATCTGCAATTCCCACTGCAATGTTGCCATAACTCGATATTTTTATCTTGTGTTTGTGTTTCAATCGGTTCCATAGTGATTCGTACTAAGAGCCTAAACATGGCGACCGTAGTTACATCGTTTTCGTACGGACGACACTTTTGTCGGCCAAGTTTGAGACCTAGGAATGAGGTAGCAAAGCTCGCGAACGACCAGTTTAAACAAAAACAGATTGAGAAAGATAAAATTTTATCCAGTTGTTTCCTTCCTATAAATGTTTTGTGATGGATTTTTTACATGCATAACTAAACAATAGTTTAGGCTCAAACGTCTATGTCGAACAAAAGACTGGTAATGCAAGACTAAATGTATAAATTGACCTGAAAAGTACTGTTATTTGCCCAGAGTCTTAGAGTTGATCAATGAATTTAAGGCTAATTGAATCAATATCACTTGTGTATCTGAAAAGATCTGGTTTAAACGTAGTTATAGCTTCGACATTAGCGAGCTTTCAGAGGCAAAGCAAAGGTTAAATATCTGTATTGTTCGTCCCCTCATCATCAAATTCAACATACTAATAAAGTTATAAACGAAAGACGGAAAACAGTTTGTTGGCATAATAGGACGAAAGGTAGATGAACGCAACTTAAACACAATTTGAAAGAACAAAAAATATAAGGTTTTAAAACAAGGGTTATTCTTGAAAAGAACGGCACACATTTCAAGAAAATTAGCATTTTGGTTTTGTTTGAAGAGCATAAATTACTGAATCACGTTGAAACTGTAATTTTTGACGTTTTTTTTTTAGTATTACGAAGTGGATACTTTTTCTCGCTTTTTGAATCAGATAGGCCGAAACTTCGAAAACTACAACAAGCGATAACGCATCAAATTTAATGATTTAACGGAAGGACACAAAATGAACTTGAATTAATTCGTTTCGTATCTTAGAGCGACAGAATTAACAACCAAGTACTAAAAATGCCTTCTTCCTTTCTGGTTGTTTCGCGGACGACCAAAATGTTTATAGATCCAAGGTTACAAAATAAAACGAAGTTGTTGATAATACGTTTAATGATACGAAAATCACGAGTTTGCGATCAAGCGATCAAGTAAATTCATTATAATACTTTGAAGTTCGGGAGCTATTTAGCATGATGACTTGAATCAATATAGACGCGTAATTGCATCTCAAATCTCTCTCCGTAGGCAATCCTTTTCCGCTCTCTGAGTTCATCGCTAGCTCTTTATAACTGTATCAAGATATACACATCCCGCTCGAAAAATAAACTTTTATTTGCTCATAGCAGTAATTGCTCAAGCTAACTAGCAATGCCCTCACCACTTTTTTTGACAGCCTAGCAGTAAACACCAATAAACGGATAGCCCTTCTTTTGCCTAATATTGGACTTGGGCCAGATGTTATTTACCGAAAAGAATTTTTTCGAATTCTACCTCAAACATCGGCGAATGCCACTCGAAAGCTGTCAACCGCATACGCGCTAACGCATTGGCAATGAAGGAAATGAAGGGAGAGCTATTTTTACATCAAAACGGCAAATTTTCTCTCTTTCATGCCGAAACGGATAAACATGTGTTAATTGCGGTCTGAAAAACTGTCATCAGCCATCTAAATTCCCGGGCAATGATTACAGAAATTACGCATCACGTCTACGCTTCCACCTCATTTCCCGCTACTTAAAAGCGATTTTTGACTTGGTTGCTGGAAAAGATGTTTTCAAGCAACATCATCAGAAACTAGCTTAAACTTGGGAACTTTCTTTGAAAGCTGTCATCTGTCAAGAGGTTGGCAGATGTTGTAGGCTGTGGGTATCCATGGTTACCAGGGGAAACAGGAAGATTGTTCATGCATAGGAGCTCATTTCTGGAAAGGTCTTACGATCTTCCGCTATYCTACACGTCAGAACCGTATTCTAAAATTGACGTGACGAACTCAAGATGGCCAAGTTTGAAGGCAATCCCGAGTACGTTACACGCACTGTAATGGACTAGATAGATGTGCATTCTCGGAATGCACTCATAATAAGTACTAATGATTATTATTGGAAAACCTGATAACCCAGCTGCCATCAACACTTAGGGTTTCGACCAATCACAGCCCAGAACGAGCTGTCACCACCTCATTTGACGCTTGGCTTGTCAAGTGACACGTCCATTTCAGAGCTCAACGCCTCAATTGCTCTGCATTCTTATTCAAAACCTCGATTTTCCCTCCTCTACCTATATACCTGTATTGAAGGGAGAAATCTTGTCTTTTGTTTTGCTTTCATGGGCCGAACATCAAATAAAAACATTTGACTAAGTTTTGGACAGACTATTCAAATTTGAAGCGCGCGAACTTGGATCACGACTCACGACGCGTTAAACGAACGCGGTTGGAAACTTTACATTTTTGCAGTATCTAGACGAAAGATTTATAATCAAAATCACCCACGAAGTTTTGGAAATTTTTAATGTGCTTTTTCTTTCAAAATGAAAATAAAAAGAATGTGGCCTTTAAGAGTTTTAGATACTCATATTTATGTATATACAAACACGATCTTCAAATCAAGGATTGTTGGAATCTTTTCACTAGTTGGAGTAATAACAATAATATACAAATCAAGGTGAACTTATTGAGTAAGGGCTAACACAAACAACCACACTTCACGAAGTAAAATCTTCAAAGTCTTGCAAACTTCCTTTAAAAGTCCAAAAGAACTTGACGAAGAAATTCTAACCGTTCATAAAGAGGTTTATTAATTTTTCCTACATTTACAACAAAGTTTTTTTTCCTGTTTTTGTTGGCGTAGTATTTCTTTATTATGCGAAATCTTCCAAATAAATGTTCGCTCCGATACGACAAAGCTATTCACAAATCCGTAGTGAACTGTAATAGCCCAGACCGATAAATTTCTTATTCTTATACAAGTGTCATATGCTCTCGGGGCAATAACTCAATAACTTATATTACCGGACGAAAACATCATCCAAAGTCGACATTCTCTTTATACAGTAAAAAATATAATTTACCGTGTGCTAACGTTGAGCTTGAGGGAAGCCTACAAAGTGTCCTCTCTCTCTCAAATAAATTGGTTACATGTGGGATAGAGGCATAGTTCCACGCGGTCCTGAGACGTTGTTAGGTACATTCGCTGCCATCGTCGGATGACCATTAGGATTATTAGTGTGGTCTTGCCAGTGCTGTGAGTAGCGACCTGATAGAACAATGCTCGATGTAGGTATTGACGACGTAGAAGAAGATGCTGCCTCACTTGGTAGATATCTGTTTATCATGTCCCCAAGTTGGTCGGCGCAATTTTGACTTRGAACTGGGTTGCCATTAGGGCTAGGCAACTCTTGTTTGATGTTTATCGGCATACCAGGACTGTTGTGCTGCGTGTATGGTGGAGTAAGAGAATTCATTATCACAGAGTTGCCATTCAAAGCGTAACTACCGGTCTGGCTAGTGACATTTGCTGGGGGATAAATCTGAGCGGCTGTCATAGCGTACGATACATGTGGAGGCATACCGTTCATCGAAGGCTGTAGCTGAGTAGGAGTATGGGGTGATAGAGGATGTCCACCGTACATATTATAGGGATCCCCACTCGGGTTGTAGTTCATTCCTGGACTATATGCATAACCGTTCATTTGAGCAAAATGATCTGCCGCATTTTGTACTACGCTTCGTTGAACCTGTCCTTGTGGCCCACTCAACATAGAGAGAGCATATTTGTTATCCTTCTTCATTAGGGTCTTTCCTTTCCTTCGTGGTCGGTATTTGTAGTCTGGGTGTTCTTTCATATGTAAGGCTCGAAGTCTTCTAGCTTCATCAACATACGGACGCTTCTCTTGTTCGGAAAGCAGCTTCCACTGTGTTCCTAAACGTTTGCTTATCTCAGAGTTGTGCATCTTGGGATTATCCTGAGCCATTTTTCGTCGTCTCTCTCGACTCCACACCATAAATGCATTCATAGGTCTTTTTACGCGGTCTGCACCGTTACTTTTAGAGTTTTCGCTGCCATTCGTGGCTACAATTCCAGAAACGGGATTCGGCGAAGAAGTTAAAATAGTTGGTGCCGACATATCGAAGAAAATTCAAGTAAACTACCTCTAGAAAGTCTCTGGATAAGTTAGGCTATCAAAAGTTCCAAGCAGTTGCTTTACTTTGATTGTGTATTCGCTCAGTATGTACACGACGTGAGAGCTAGTCTCAAGTTTCCTTCACAGATCATAAGAGCACACGTTATTTTTGACTCGAAGTTTTACGGTTCTGTGTGTTATCTGCCGGCCGCGCGTCGACTTGCACTAGTCCCAAATCCAGCCAATGAGAATCGAGAGGATGACAGGCTTGATAAATGGTCCCTTAGTTGCGTTACTGGTGTCACAATGATTGACAGTTCACGGACCAATCTGGCAGCTGTTAGGCGGTATTGTGAAAAGGGGCGGGCTAGGACATTTTGATTCCAAGATCCTATCTTGACATGGACAAATCAGCGCTTTCGTTACTCTTGTCAGCTGTTTCAATTAACTCTTAATCACTGATGCAGAGGAAGTAAGCTGTCATCTGGCCGCGATGATGAAAATTAGCCGTATATGCAGGTGTTGGCGCGCCGGCGGCACTTGCTTGCTGACATCGGGTGCACGTGGTTAGTCACCGCTCGCTAATGATTCTCGAGTCATTCTCTTTTGAGGTTGTCACGTTGCCGCGGTTACAAACGATCTAATTAGACACTACCCGTATCTGATTGGTCGAAAATTTCGCGCCGTGCTAATTAATTTGTAGACCGCGCCAAAATAATTACCGCACCGTGATCTGGAGAGCTCTAGTGAAGAGYGCTGCATGAGAAATCTACCGAGGGGGATTCCTTAGAAATACTACGTTCAGTAATTTTGTGCAATTTTTTTGTTGCAAGTCTATTTGAGGAACTGGACTCGACAGTGACGCCGACTATCAGTGGGAGATCTTTTTGCGTGAAAAACCCCCTAACCATATCTAGCCACAGGACAGAGAACGAGCTAGCCGCTTGCCGCCTTATTTGCATCGATAAACAGGATTGACCGCATTTATAACAAAAGAAAATCCAATGTTTATGTTGAGTTGCCTGTGATCCTCTGCTGCTTTTCCTCAGGCATAATAATTTTATATTATATTCGATTTTTTAAGCAAACTGTTTCACGAAGGCAGATATTACATCGGCCCAATAAAAGGATGAGTGCGGACGTAGTACGCGTGTTATTAGTTGCTCGAAGTTGCTAGGATTCCTACTATCCCAAAGGTGTTAATGCCTTCACGAATTCAAAACGCAACAACCAAAATATGCTCATACAACTTGATAACAAAAATACCAAACTTTATCGACAACAATTTAAGGAGGTGTACACTTTATAATCGACCTCCGATATAAATTAAGCTATCGAAGACTTTGTCCAAAACATTTAAATGTAGAAAATACGAAGCCCAACTTAACTTCTCTGATGAGTCATTAGCGTTTCAGTCAGTTACCAAAAATAAAATTTTCAAGATCATCATTAAGTAAACATGAATATTAATTACAAGCGAAATACTTATGCAGAAGTAGTAGAGTTTTCTTGACGTCAACGACTACGAAGTCGTTTAGATGAAGGGCCTGAAACAAAAAGGCAAAGTCATCGTTAGGTAAAGCCACGCATTTCGGGAAAATTTATATATATATATTCTCAACGCTATTGCTGAAATTTTGCGTAAAGCTCAATGAAAACAAACAAACCAGCTAGTAGAACAAATCTCCTAAAATGTGTTGGTAAACTCATTAGATTTTTGAAAGTCAAAAGCCAGGAGATATGGCTCCGTAGAAAGCTAATACCCCAACTGCGGTTATTCGGCCTAAGTTCTTTTTCCCATTTTAGAGTACATTTAAAAGCCCCCAGACCAGAGGTTAACTATATGCATTAGCAATTCTGTCAAGCCTACTTAGCACATGTCTACTTGGCAAGATCTCATCTTTAATTCCTAAAAACAAAAGCCAAAGGCACCTTGGTTCTATTCCCGACTACAAGTGCAGAATTTTCAAGAGAATGTTTTTGACCGACTTGTATGTTTAGCAAGATTTGAGGAGCCCATTATTTACGAAGTTGATGCCACCTAGGTCGCGACTGGCCCCCCACCTCGAGATGGACAAAATACGGTAAATTGAGATGCTGATCGTTTGGCAATGCGGGAACCCGTCAAATCTTGATTGTAAAACAGATTCACTGCTTCCCGCCCTCACCGCATCGACACCAAATGTATTATAAATTACTCAAGGACTAGAGTTCATCTACGTCGTAATAAAAAAGGAAAAGAAAAACTGTTAGTTTTGACCCTTAGCGATGACAAGTTAAAGAATTAATTCTTTACCGAAAGAAAAAAAATTACATCACGTAGAATTTTATTAATTCAACGCTGTACTTTTTTTTAAGGAGTTTCTTTTTTCACACCATGAATTAATTTTTTTTGCGCAACATTCGTTAGTTATAGGAAAGGTTCTAGCAAGGTTAAATTTTGAAATCACATATCCTATAATTTAAAAACTATTTAAAACTACTTAATGGCTTGTGCACTAGTCTTCTTTCTCGCCACTCAATTATGCTCCACACTCGTAAAATCTAAATGGTTTGCGGAATGTTTTCATTTTAGTGTACGATACTATCGTATTGAATAAACTAAGGTAAGATTTGTATGCATAGAGGGAAGTCAGGGTTAAAAATACGATCGCTTTGCTTAATCGAGGGGAAAATATTGATAGTAGTTAGGTGAAAAAAGAAGTCGGCAATTTGGTCTGAAGTGGTAAATAAAAAATAAAAGTAGTTGCTGAAATCTAAAGGGCATAAATCACTATAGAACATGATTTTATTGTTCGTGTTGAAARTGATGGCCTTGTTCAAGCTATTATCAAGTCGCTTTATATTCAATCCCTTAAATTGTATCTAAAGAAAGCGCTTTTGTCTGAAGCTAGAATGGATATGTCTTCGAAAGATAGAAATCTTCAGTAGCCGATAGCGCAGGGAATCAAGCAGTCCATTTTATTACGCTACGAAATGAATCCTCCATATCTGCGCTAATTTAATTCTCTCCAAATCCCTCGGGCAAGAAAACCTAGAACAAATTAACCTGGCGATAATGTTTTATTTCTTTTGTCCAAGTCAAAAGGTAAGGGTCTGATCATATAAATGAGTATAGTAGTGGCAAACTGTCCTGTTTACAGCCGTGCACTTTTCTCATCCATTAACTTCTCCTTGACTGGTTTTAACACGCTTCTAATTACACTAAAAACCGCGATCAGGTTGGTAAAAAGTGCTATCTTTGCTTACGCAGCTAAACAAATTGTACCCATATATACAGGTTCGGAGTGCATCAAATAATTTGGATTAATTAGGATGGTGCTGTAGCTCCTTTTTATTCTTAATTCGGAAAGATTACGTTTCATTTTCGTTTTATAATTCACCGTCATTTTCCGGCCATGACTCTTTTAGAAGCTTGTTCAACATAAACTACACCATTGATTCTGGAATTTACTTCAATAAAAACTACACTAACGACTTGTGTCTTTTAGCTGAAGGTAGAGAAATTTAGAAGGCAGTTTGAGGCTAGTTTATGAGATGAGCTCCATCGACAGATAAACAACGAACCAATTTTATGAATATACCCGTCACACTTAGGGGACATTTAAAAATGCACAAAAATATCGATTGTGCTTAAACCCTACGGCGCGTATTACTTTATTATTCCATTTTTTTTTTGTGTGTGATAAGTACGAAAATTAAAATCTTGAACGGTAAAAAATATTAATGAAATATTTGTGGGCTACAGAGCATCAAAAGCTCTTGACTTTTTACGTGTACATCTTGGTGAAATTATCTTGTCACTAGTTAGACAAATAAGCCCAGGAAAGTGAGGGACACTGCTATATTCTGTGTAAACAAAACGCAGCTGGGGATGCAAACTACAAACCAACTCTGGTGTAAATACCCTATGCCCTAGACCACAAGTTAGTACTAAATGAGGTCAAGAAAAAAAACCTTGGATGGCAAAGCACCGATCTAGAACTAACAACGACTCGTGGTGAAAGAACTTGGAAAGAACAAAGAAACGAAAAAGTTGAAATACTCGTGCGGTCTAGTGAAGGTCAAAGAGTTTTCTAGGTTTTTATAGTAATCTCGAGTTGGCTTTTTTAGTTCTTATCGGTAATGTACGCGTTGATTTGATGATGCTAATCACACCGCTTAGTTGTGAATCGATAGGTTTAGAAAACACTTTATCGGCCGCAAAAACCATTATAAAGTCAACTAGCGCTTAATACGACGAACGCGACCCCCAGTCGCTTTGATAATTACATACATCAGTTTCTCCCTTCCCGAGCGCGCCAAAAATACGAACCGCAGAACCAAAAGAAAATACGACTGTTATCATAAATCAAAGTATCAAAACCAAAATACTAGTGTATACATTTCAAGCTAGGCGAGTTGTAGATTTTCGCGCGTTCGAAGCTAATATCTTCATCACCGCATGCTGTTGTAAAATCAAACCAGACTGTATGTCATAAATTGTCTTTACTATTAAATGAAAAACTAGCTCAAAAACACTTTATTAAAATGTTATTCGCTGTACTTCAATGTTTGTTCAAGCCTGCTCTTGTCAAAAATTAATTAAAAACTAGTCGTAAAATCTTGGAGTTACAACTCATTACGTTGGGAAAGTCTCTCTAGAATACTGGAGACCTGATAGTTGAGTGAAGAAAAAATGTGACAGTCTTTTTGAAATCAGCTTTTTTTTTTCATTCGAAAACGTGGATGATTTGTTGAAAGCAAGTAAATACCAATTTTTTTAGGATCATACAATTGTAAAAATTCTGTGGTAAAATAAAACGTTGAAAAATATGCACAATTAAGAAATAAAATGAAATAAAATATGCTGGGTGTTAATTTTGTGTGTATTGTAAAAAAAATATTCGAAGTGAAATAATGAATACAGAATGAGTGAAAAAGTTGGAAGAGCGTTTTCCCGGATATTTATCAAACGTTGTAGGTTTTTTTCGTGTTGTATTTGCATAAACTAACTTTATAAAGGATTCTTTATCGAGAATATGGACACGAAAAAGAACAAAGAAGCAACCAAACAGACGAACATATTGTAAAAGTTTAGGAGAATTTGTGGGCTGAAATCTCGTTGTATACCATTTAGGATTACGGGAAAATCTTCTGAAAGCTAGAATAAGTGATAAAAGCATAAAGCACGCAACTCTCCTGAATCGTAATTCATTCTTTGAATTACGGCTAAGTTACAGCTTGTAGAAAGAATCGCTTTCTAGATGTAAGCAATCAATAATAGAATGAAATTAAAGAAGGATATGCGTCTGGAATTTAATAACAAAGACTCAAAAAAATTAAAACTGGTGTCTATCAAAATATATTTTTTAGAAGAATGTATGTTTTCTAAATTTGCGTTCTATATCCTTTTTGAAAATATATTAAATCAATCAATAAAATCATCAGAAAAACGAACACACGATGGGAATTAAGTGTGGAGTACGTATAGGAAGCCAGGGAAGTACAATCCCCCTTACAGATAATTTAGAAACTGTAAACACATCAACGACAAAATTGTAAATAGCCAAATCATCAAAATGCTTTGCATATCGCCCAACTTTTGAGCCGATAAAAGATTGTGGAAACTGAGTCAAAAATAACTACGTGGAAAAAAGGAAGTAAACTAGAATAGGCGCTACGATGAGCGCATCAATATTCTATTTGTACGGAATTCTTTGAAGTGAATAGTTTTCAATATCGATCAAAGTGGGTTTTTTTTGCTAGATCGCAATCAACAGCAATTTAAGGTCAGCCCTCTCGTACTTCGACTAACCCTAATACAATATTGACACAACCAGATAAGCTTTGCAATACAAAGACGCGCGATTCTCTATAGTAGAATCTTCTCAGTTATCAACACGACTGTAAATTTATGGCTGAAAACTGATTATTCTAAGGTGTTTTGGAAACCGTTAGGAGTGAATTCGAGATGGCTTATTTCAAAATGTAAGTCGGCTCCGGTGATGGAAATTAAAATAAATTGGAGGGACAAAAACAAAAAAATTATAACTCGAAAAAAAGGAAGATAGAGAATGGGAATCAGAAAAAATATGAAGGAAAAAAAGTAGTCCCGGAGGGACGGGTGTACGTAGAAGGAAATGAGAAAAATCAAGAGCTCTTGAAATATCTTCGTGTAGGGAAGACGTACATTTTCGAATTTAAAATTTCGTAGATGGTTCTTGGAGTTAAAAAAGAAAGAAAATAATCGCCATGTTTTAAATTTAAAGGATAAATATGACTGAGAAATGTCATAACAGATCAATCAAAGTTCATTTTTCAGGTCTTTTGTCTGTCTAAAATGGATCCAAAAAGCGAGAAACAATGGGAAAATATAAGATATAAGAATCCTAAAAACTTTTTTTCGTAGATCGACAAACAAGCTATATGTATTGTATCTTATCTTCGCGTGTAACGGTAAAGTTTTTCTTCCAAACCCTCAGTTTACAAAACAAGAAAACTTCAAATACGCAGGTTAATTATAAAAATATTTTTGTCTTTCGACTGATTAAACCCTTTGGATTCAAAAGAAAATTAAAAATATATGGTATTATTTTAAAAATAATGCAAAATCCACAAATTAATTTGACCCGTAATTGATACCGTACATCTTATTTTTATGAAATCCAACTCTAAAAAAAATTTTTTCTTCGATAAAGCGTAAGAAGAATAATTTTATAGAGCTAGGGCAGCAATAAGGACAGTAATTAGCGGGCTAAAGGTTCGGCTTTTCACTTTAAGTACTCGGAAGCGAGGTGTTGGGAACCAAAACACCGCGATGTGTACATTAAAGATGAAGGGGGAACGTAGTTGGAATTTCCTCTAGAAGCGGGGGGTGACGAAACAGAGAAAGGAAAACTAACGAGAAAAAATGATAGAAAACGGCGGCAAATTTCTTCTCGGGAAAATAAATCTCGATTAGAATTTTCGGGGGATTTTTTGAAGTTGATCTCTGGAAAGAGCGGTGCCTTGGGTGCGCAACAAACACGGAAAAGGAATTGTTGTAAATTATCCCGGCGTAGTCGCCGCTATGTTGTCAGTATCGTTCCGAAAGATCTGCTACAGATTCTGCTACAGAGCTACAGTTGCCGGAATTCAAAATAACGCATAGGAAATATGAGTTACATTTCCCGAGTTATGTCTTAACTTTTTCGGCAAAACATTAAAATAAGTTCAAAACAAAAACTTAAAATTCGTCAAAACTTTCCGAAAAAAAATTAAAATAAAAAATACGTGTACTATGGGCGTTTAAAGTTCTACAATTAAAGGAAAAGTCTAGAAAATTGATACACTAGTGCGCGCTTTATTCGATTTCTTCCTTCAGTCGATTTCACTCGAGAGTTTTGTTAATTGATGTAAGTGGTGAACGCTATATTTGTTTTCGAAACGCAGAGCACACGAGACATTATTATGGCCAAACCGTTGTGTTTTGTCAGAAGATATTCAAAACACTCATCAGTTTAGAGCAAAGCTCGTCATTAAATCGCTATTCTTAGTAATTAAGATTCGTAATAATCATACGTTTTCTACCCTAATATTGTTTTACGTTAAGCACTTTTTCGATAAACTACCAATGAATTTGTAATGAAATCTATACCGATATTAATTTGCTTCGAAATTTTCAACATGTTCACAAGGCTAATCTTCAATGTAACTGTCGAATTTTTTTTTTCTTCGAAGCGTTGAAAAAATGTTTGCCAAGAATGAAAAAGAAACTCCTGTTTCGTGTCTTTCCTTTTTTCCCCTTTTTGGAGTGTAAAAAAAGGAGTTTTTAATGTGAATATTCGACGATATCCAGGGAAACTAGAAGCCAGAAAATATTGATGACGGGATCAGATAAAACCGATTATCAAAGATTACTGTACCACTCTCCTTGCGAGAACAAAAATAATCGCTCCTGTAATTGAAGATAAACTAGGATCTTTTCCCAGTATTTATAGTTAGATGCGAGATAAGATATCACGCCGAATTGACCTCAATATTAACGACATAAATTTCACTTAAGTTTTCAAGGAAAAAACTTTGAAATGTTCATTCTTTGACTCTGTCTTTCCGTTACGCTCTGAAAAAATTTTCGAGTAGACTCTATTACTTAAAAACGCTAAAAATCGTATTTTGACTTTTATTATATCATTGAATTTAAAATAAGACTTAAGTTACTAAGGCAATACGCAAAACAGTTAGATAACTAGCTAGATATTGAACTATTAAATTTAAATTCATTTATATCAAGCTATTATTCTAGTCCAAGCTAAATGAATTCAATAATACCGAAGAATTTCTCCGGCCTATTCCTTAACCATGTTATTAAACAAACTGTAGTTTTCTAGCCACAAAGAATCTAAATGACGCTAAATTTGCTGGAAATTTAAATCGTCTTCGGCGAACGGATCAAGTGAATTCCGACGCCTGAAGGCAAGATGTTTTCAATTCTGCTTGGATACTATATGCAACCGATAAAGATACAATCTAATTTAAATGCCAGATTACTAAGAAGTATAACAAAGATCTTGGAGAGTTTAAGAAGCAAATGATTATAAGAGAAACTAAAGAGTCATAAGATTCGGTATAAAAAGAAGAAAGGAATGTAAATCTAAGAGGATCTTTCTGAATGCTGATGAAATCTCTTTATCGTCGGGTGATGATAAGTAAAGATGATGATGATGATAGTGATATATAGTTTCGCTTTATTTATGAATTTAGGTCAATGATTTCGATCAAAAGGGATAGGATATAATCATTATTATACGATCGAGTAAAAAAGATCATTTGAAGGATTGAATTTTGTTCGTTTTACAAGAAAACCCGAAAAAATTGACTCGCAAGCAAAACGAGGTAGAAACAAACGTACACTTGGTTCAAGGAATTTCTTTCAAACTTTGTTGCTATCGTTTTATTCAGTTCTAAATCAAAATCACAGTTATCTTCGATCATTTTTCAAGGATGAAAGAGCTTTGTTTTAAACGTTTCTATGAATAGATTACTAACATAAATGAATGAATAGCGCCAAACTGCCTAAGGTGTTTTATCTTGGTTGCATAGCAACACAATAGCGGAAGCGACTGCATGTAGGAATATATTTGACTGATATTATTTAAGAGTTTCTAGTTTTCACGGCAAGAAACTGTAATACTCCCTTATTCTTTCAATCCAGAATTTCCTGAAATTAAGATAAACTCGAGATAATATTTTTAGTTTTTTTTCCAGGAGTGAAACTAAAACAGCTGTGTTTTGACTGCGCGAAACGTTAGAAAAGATTACAAAACTCTTGAAATTTCTCTCTGGATTAACTCTCTATTTCACTTCTATTGAAGTTTGTAATATTCAAGTCTTGTTAGACCTCTAGATATAATTAAAATCATTGACTTTATCAACACCAAATAGTTATTTGACAGACCCGGCAAAATTAAAATGCCTTCGTACAAGTGTTTTCAAGTTGAGAGCTCAAAAACATAATTTGTCTTGGTTTTAAACCTCCCCTTCCGATTAACAGCCTGAAAACTCATTTTAATTGAATCCTGTGAAATTGTACAGTACGTTAGGGGGAATTACGGGCTTGAGATAAGATAGTGGACAAGGTTTTCAATTCACTCTAATAATTAACATACGAAACAGGCCTCCCGTCGGCCTAAATCATTCGAATTTCTTATTAACCCTTCCTGCTCATTAAAGATTAAAGTGAACGACTAGACTGTTTAATAATAAAAATAAGCTTGGTAAAGGTACAAATGTCGTACTGACAGCAGGATGTAGGATGAGTTCTTTGTAGGCTGCATCTGAACATTGTTATGGCTGCAAAACTTAAAGCAAGATAACGACATTCACGGCATGCATCTGGGACGTGATATACTGTGGGGTATATTGCTTATTCTAGGTTGTTGGTTACTAACAGTGTCCTTTTACACCTGTTAAAAGAAACCAGAAATGTTATGATAGGGTCGCGCTCAGCCTGAGATCAACCACAATAACCTTTCCAGAAACTGGGAGAGAAAATCAGTACAACATCTAATAAATTTGACAGCCTTGGTCAGAAAAATATGCTATTCTTATTATGATGACGGGAAGTCACTTATTATGTCAGTAACTATCAAGAGGGGTAAACGTTAGGATATTTTGTGGCAGGGCTGGCGTTGAGATCTGACTATTCAGTGCAAAACTAACTTTGAATTGAAAGAAAAACAAACGAACCCAGCGTTCGCAAAAAAGAGAGATTCCAATCTGTTTCTCAGAAGAAATTTTTAAGACAATATTCCACGATAAAAGACTGAATAACAACTCGAGTTTTGATAGAACTGAACTAATTCTAGAAGTTGAAATTTAAATGTTTAACAGTTAATGAGCGTTCCAAACAATTGCTTTAGAATCAACTCGCCAGGCCATTTGAGGATCTTAGGGACAAACTAACCTTTCTAAGACCAAACAAACAACAGAGAAACGCCTGGTACATTCCCACGTGTGTTGTCTGCACGTAACGTAACAGTACGATAGAACACGAAATGGAAAATAACGCGAGTACGTAAATAAAGACAGAATATAGAACCTTTTGAAAAAACTATATAAACTGACGAATATTCTAGAACAACAAAAGAGAAAAATAAATCCAACGGCCCATATTAATATCAATTATTAATTTTTGTTCATGAATGCTTTATCGTTTTCAAAATAAATTTTTTAAGTGGGAAATATAGAAGAGACTGTTTTTGGCTTTCCCTGTAACTGCACAGGAAGAGGTTGGCCCAGAAGCTCTTAAAAACTGCACGTACAGAGTTCTTAATAATGTTAAATGATTTCGATTGGTTCGAGGAACAGGTGCCAAAAGAGAGACAGACGAAACTGCGGGTTTGCAATTTCGATAACGAATCCTCTCTGTAAGAAATCCCCTAGTAACACACACACACTGGCAATGCAGCCCGCATCACTTAGTATTGGCACATTTGACTTGACCGAAATGATCTCCTAGATAGGAAAGAGTAAATTTGGTGATTAACACTGATAGGTATCTCACTTACTAAGGAGACCTAGAGCACGCCAGTACTTCACAGACACGTGTAGATAGGTTCATTACAGATTCTACTTCTGGCCCCACGCTGCGCTGGATGGCGGTCTCCAAGTCTCTCGACTGAACTATTTAGAAATCACTGAAAATAAACTTAGATATACGAGCTAAGGAATAGCATTACAGAAATAATCAATAAAAGGATATGTATTCCATGTGCGATTTATCTGATAGTTTTTATTCTAGGTAGGCCAGTGGGTCTACCGCCCACGACAGAAAAGAACAGAAAAAGTGAAAAAGTCTCGTTAAAGACCAAAATAAGTGAAGATAACGTCATGTTTTCGTTGTTTTTTCCTCCTGCGCGATTAAGATTAACTTGCCGATCAAGACTCTAAAACTGGAAGCTTTTCCCCTTGTCAATACGATTCCCCACATCGTAATTGCACGAAGAAAAGAAATTCTAGCTCTTGATGTAGTTCATCTTGCACACGCCATCTAAGCATGGTTGTACACGTGTTGCCGGCTACAACGACTAGATAAGGTGGCATCTACATAATGAAACTAAAAAGCGCCCGACATTTCCACTATTTGACGCACTCACTACTAGACTCTAACCCTAATGGCACACTCAATACCAATTCTACGCGCGCAACTCACAATATCTACCTTTGCTATAACAATTAGAAGTACTTATGTTGTATTTGAAAGTTTGAAAAGATTCTTTAGAGATTAGACCTGGCCTGGAATCATAAGAAAATTTTTTTCCCTTGTGGTACGATTCAGAGCTAACAGGCACCTGCTAAAGTTCAAATACGAAATTCAAGGCATATATTTTAGTTCACACGTGTGGCAAATAGGAAAGTTTTGCGCGGTTTTCATTTACTGTAAATTCAAGCGTGTTCATTCATGATTGCACTAAGTACTTTGCTAGATTTTTAAGAATTAATTGATGTGGGACAATTTGAAAACTACCGTAAATTCATAGGAATCAATTCAGCAGAATTTAAACCCCTGATACTGAAATCAAATAAAAGATAAATAAATATTTTTGAGACATAAAAGCAGTAGATTTTCAACTTAATTTTCTTGTAAAACTTATATTTATTTTAAAGAAATTAAAACTAAAATGTCGGATGATTCGTAATTTACTTTTCTCCATGGTCAAAAAGGAAAATTTGATGCATTTAGGAAGTAAATAAAACGTTTTAATGTGTTTTAAAGCGATCTAAAGGTAACAAAAAAAGGTCGCTAAGACTTCGAAGGGTTTATAAAATTCCTAGCCATCTTTAACGACAGAAAATTTCGTGTTGATATCATTTTTGGCAAAAAGTAAACAAAATGTCGGAACTTTAAGATTAGTTCAAGAGGAAGTGAGCTTCGAAAAGTGATGGCACTGAAATTACAAGCCTTGCGTTAATTTAGCTTAAACTAACCGACCCCGTGTGCTAATAACACACCAAAGCCAATTTACCCTAGACGGATATTATTTCACGTCACAAGATGAGGAAAAGTCAAGCGAATTTCCTAGCGAATGAAATTCTTAGCCAAATATCGAAGATTAGGTGACAAAGAAATGTGATTCGCTCGGCGACGGTTAGATTTATTAACTACAGTTAAATGAAAAAAACTTTTTCCCAGAGTTTATTACTACAGAAGTTAATTAGTTGGATGAGGAATTTCGAGCGCCAAGTTGGAATTAAACTTGCGGCCTTGAATTAAATAAAAATCTAACTATCTTGGCCAAACAATGGAATCTAATTGAGGGTTTTTACTGTAAAGTCTTTCTTGGGGTTGTCAGAATTGAAATTAACTGCGTCGCTAGAGCAGAATCATAATATCCGTTTTGTAAGGACAAAAATTGAAAACAAAAACAAACTTTTACTAATATTTAAAATTTATTTGATGAGAAGAATTAGCCGGTAGAATTTGAAGAAAGTTCAAAGTACCAAGCCGAATTCGGGAGGATTTCCTTATCCGTTATGAACTAAAAATGTTCGGACTCGGGCAGCTTGAAACAGCTGTCTGCGAAGTGAAAAAAAAATTTTCTTACAAGAAATCGGCACCAAGAATATCATGAAATTGCTATTTAGGTAACTGTTTTTGGTTTTACATTGAGCTAAAAAAATAAGTCCTCCTATCTTGACATGAAAAAGCTGTGAAAAGTAGAAGCCGACAATAAATTAGAAGGCTTAAATCTCATAGTAAACAAATTGTACTGGAATTATGAAGCCATATTTAATAAAGGCGAATGTAAATACTGAAAACCTGACACAGGATAAACCCTATCTAGCAAAACAGGAAAAAAAGATGGCTTTAAAAGATGGAATAGCTTAAAATTATAAACAAAATAGAGAAAAATTAAAATTAAAATAAATGTACTTTTTCGATAAATAATTTGCACTTTGATCTAAACTCAAATTGTACAATGATTCCTCAAATTAGACAAACGAGTCTTTATGCGTTTAGTCAATAAAGAATTCCCCACATCGACAGTCAACAAACGACCTCAGCTGTAAAGAAAGGGAGTTTGATTTTTATTTTAATCTTAGGCGGGAAAAACCTTAAATATAATCCATACGTATTTAGCGGGTATATAACAAACAGCGAAAATAGCCGACTTAACGAGATGTTATCTGGAGAGGGATCATACAAACCCGACACAGACCAAATACCGACTTATAGATCAAATCCACCGATTCTTCCAATGAGACTCATTAAAGGTTTGAATATTTTGATTTCCTCGTTATATATTATCTATTACGGCTCTGACGCGTGCATTAATCAATGCAAAACTATCTAACTTTAGGTTTTCTTGGGACTAAGAAAAAAAACGGGCGCGAATTTCCAAAGTGCGCACTTGATTTTTAAGTTGCGCACGAACCGGTGAGGCTTGCGCACGAAGGATATTTCGTTTTTTGCTTCAAATGGATAAAATTCTTGGGGGAAATTGAAGTATTAAATCATTCACCTTTAATACACGCGCGCGACAGAGAGCTATAACTGAAGATTTCGCAAAATAAATCAGCATCGTAAAAAGTGGAATACCAGACAAATGTGCTCGGGTTTCGCTCCAAATGTTTGCGCTTTCTCGACGCTCTAGAGTCTAACATACCTACTGTTAGATACTGCAGCGTTTAACGAAATGCAGTCTTCTAAGTATTATTAAAGAAGTTCAAAAAATTAGTTTTCTTCAACAATGTACAGCAATCTGTTGCGCTTTCCATGCGAACACCCCCCCCCCCCCTTCCCGGGTTGCGAAGGAACAAAACTCTACGAGTGCGTAAGAATACATTGTGTATTACAATCTTCAAATGTCGAAGTATATAGGTCGAAAGACAACAAACCAACTGACTTATAAGACTCGCATCGACCTGAAAAAATAGGTCGACAAGCGCAATTGACCGAGTTCTATCAACAGACTTACGTAAACCGTTAGACAGACCGATTGACACAGAGAACAACTGTCCGACCGACCGATGGACTTACGTAGACCGGAAGACAGACAGACAGACAGACCGACCGACCGACAGACACAGACAGAAACCTATTCTCTACTTTCACATCCCCATAATACTTTGCGTCTTTGGGGGGAAAGTAGAGGGTAAAAACCCACTCATTTTGCTGAAGGCTGATCAGACAATGTTGACAATACCTTGTTTGGTATCCAAAAATAAAATGAAGAAGTATAAAACAGAAAAAGATAGAAGTTTGAAGACGTTTAAGGTAGATTTTAATTTTTTTTTCTTAAGTCAATACATTTTCTGTAAGACCAAAACTCTTGATGATCTGTACACGCAAAAATAACTTGGAATAAACTGATAATCAGTATTGTACAGATAAAAGCAGGTATAGTATAAATTCAATTAAGAAACCTTTCAATTTGGGACAGTTTTTTGATTGGTTACCCCCCAAAGACGCAAGGCATTATGGGGATGTGAAAGTAGAGAATGGGTTTTTTTACCTTGCGCATGTATCTAGAAACAGCGCACCAATTAATACTCCAATTCAATGTTGCTCAGACCTTGATTTTGCATGAAAACAATTTGAATATTTATCGTATTGTCGAAGTTGTGCATTCTATACTTTGCCGTTGGTATTCGTAAATATTGTGACGCTAAAATGCGGCCAACCCTGAGTCTGTAATCAAGGTATACAGTTGTATTTGTCTGAAAGCCAAAAAATTACCGGAACAAAATCTTTACTATTCAATTTTTACGGTTTCTTATTCATTTTTAGAGTAAAAATGAATAGATAAAAAAGTGTTACTCGAAGAAAACACTTCTCATGCTATAAAAGGATTATAAAAAGGAAAAAGAGGGGAATAAGAGTGGAATGACTGTGATTAATAATTTTGATTGAAATCGGCGATAATGGTGACAAAAAAAGACTAAAAATATCTAAGAAACTGGAAACAAACGTATAGATGTAAAGCTCATTGAGATATTTGAAATGCGCTATAGAAGTACCCCATTATTATTATTATTACTATTATCATTATTATTATTATTATTATTATTATTAGATGATGGTGGTGATGGTGATGAAGGTGATGCGGATCTTCATGTTGACATCGGATGTTGGTGACTGCGATGATAGTGATAATGCTGATGTCAATCGTGATGTTGATGCTGATAATGAGGATAATGATGCTGATGGTTACAACGACCATAATGATGGTAACTAGTGGCGACGAGTTATCATTAAGGCTTTAAGTAGCTATATTCTCGTCAGAGGGTGTATCCCAAGCGGTACATGGTACTCCGTTTAAAGCTCACGCCACTGGGATTAGAGAGAAGTCGAAACTAGTGTGAAAGATCAAAGGTGGGGATCAAACTACTTTAGGATCCTCGTGCCTTGCTTGTTGGCAGCACACAAGCCAGTTTGGTCATACTTTGCTCTCATAAAGATGATGATGATAATGATAGTAATAAGATGATGATATTAATGATGCTGTGATGATGACGGAGATGCTGCTCATAAGTGATGGTGTAGTAGTGATGTTGATGTTGATGATGATGATGGTAGTGATGTTGATGATGATGATTATGATGGTAGTGATGATGATGATGATTATGATGGAAGTGATGATGATGATTATGATGGAAGTGATGATGATGTTGATGATGATAACGATAATGATGATGATGATGATGGAAGTGATGTTGATGATGATAACGATGACGATGATGATAACGATGACGATGATGATAATGGTGATGGTTTTGGTAGTTGTGGTGATGATGTATTTTGTGATGATGATGATGGTGGGAATGATCATAACGTATGACTTCAGAAATTAGTATTACTACAGCATTTTGGAAACAACCAACCAAAATTATCCATCTGACTATATCTTGTAGTCTAAAATACAATACACTCATTTAATCCAATAAGAAACCAAGTGACCAAGAATAGTCCGAGGGAGTTGCAAATGAGGCTGCAGCTCTAACACTTTTTCGTCTACAAGATGTCATTGCATATGGGGGACTCGAATCTTAGTTCCTTTACTCCTTACTTATTCTCTACTTAACTTAAAGTTTCATCTTATTTTGACTAGATAAAGCGCTCTCTAAATATGAAACTATTACAAAAATCGGAAAAACTATGTTCTGGGGACAACTTCTACTGTGATGAAAAGCRCGCGTTATATCAGCATGTACGCACCGCCACATACTTCAATACACTGTAACTAATACTAATTAATATCTTCTAATATTTATTTATAACATGCTGTGAAAGAAGTGCGCCGAAAGTACAAGATTTGCGCTACTTAAAATTAATTATAACGACTTGCGCTGTTCATTGAAGTCTTGCCAAAATGGATAATATCCACTACGTTTATAAATTCCATGTTTTCGAATCTGCCCTTTGTAAACTATGAACTTAGGGTTGTGACGTCGTCGGGAAACTCGTTAGGTAGAAACCGAGGAACCTTGGTTTTTATCTGGTTCAAAAACAATGCTCTCTATGCTCTGTTGAATTAAGGGCTACGCCTAGTGAGAACTATAAATCACTACAGAAAGAAATGCATAAAAATGGGCCCTTGAAAATCACGGTGTGGTAATGGCAAGAGCCAAGGTGTTCCCTTGTAATGTACCTGCGATAACAGTATACGCTTAAAAAGCTATATTTCATCGAAGATCGTAGTGACTTTGTCCAAGAATTTTTAAACAATGCGTCATAGTTTTATAGTCGAATTCGTAAAACAAAGACTTCGACCCAAAATAATATTTTGCCTGATTTTTTGGAATCGAATAGAAAGAGTAAATGAGGATGCTTCCGCTTGTGGAAACGTTGTTGAAAATTTCGAGTCCTTCTTCTCGAGAGCTCGTAGATTTTTATATTAAAAAAAACAGAGACAAAAATCCTAACATCTGTTAAGGCGAATAAGTAGTTCAAAGACGAATTTGAAACAGAAGGTTCGAAGAACGGATAGAAACCTTCACGAAACCGCCAACTCGAGTTCTCGTCGCTTTGTTTTTCTCATCAATTTTAAACACCCAATTATTCCTAAGACTAAAATACATACGATTTTGACGTATTCTTACCCCAGGAGTGCGCAAGAATTCCTCAGAGATTCCAAAAACATGAACTCCAACGACCCAAAATTTGTGGTTAGCTACGAGTCAAGGGAGGAAGGTCGTGCTCGTACTGATAACATACAACGATAAGACGCGACAAACAAGAGAAAGGGGTTTTTTGTTTCCACTGTAACCGTTTATTACTTGGCCTTGATGAGGGCTGACATCCAATTCACCGAGGGCTGCGAGAATTTGAAAGAAATGTTTACAGCTAGACAATACCACTTTAGTCTTCTATAGAAATCTGGGTAGAGCACAAAAGATTGCTGTCTATAAACATCGACAAACAAAATACAGAGGACAAAAGCCAATGACCTAATTGAAAGCTCCGAGTCGAATGGTTTGCTATTGTTATATTAAGGCCTAAGTATTTATGGCAATAACTGAATGGGTTATAAAGAAAAAACCCAAGTTTTTAATTACAAATCAAGCAAAGTTTTCTGTGCGCTTTGGAGCTCATTGGTGGATGGTTCGATGATGTTAATTGTGGCTCCTCTGATTGGGAATTCACAGGAAATTTATAAAGACTTTGTTGTAATCCTTTTGATTTCATAAAGATAATAAAAAAACTACTTCTTACAATCGCAACGGCATGTTTTATTCAACGCTGGATTTCTTTTCATTTCGGTTTTTCCTTTTCTTTCATTTTGGTCCGTTCAAGGTCGCGATGGGATTTCACTCTGTCTACTTGATTTTCATCGAGGCTTATCAAAGATCTTAAGCTTTCAATTCAATATCCTTCTTTTTTTCATAATTCGAGTAACTTTGCTGTAAATTTATGACATTCTCAAGAGCCAAGTCACTTGTAATTTTGATTTTATTAAATAACCGAACGCTGCAAATTGGAAAATTAATTCTGACAAATAGATACATCAGTAAATCCGATAATTTTTCCCTTAGAAAAATTAAATTTCGCGAGTAATTCAATTTTATTATGAGAAGAGATGCTAATTTTTGTCTTTCTCGATTTAAAAAAAACATATGTATTCTGATAATTTCTTGCACGAACATTTCTAACATTTCTAAATCGAAAACTAACGTGCCACACAACGTGGGAAAATTTTAAAAAGATTTCCTTTTCGAAGGAAACGAGAGGAAAGGAAAGGAGAGGAGAGGAAGACCAAGGTGAAGTACTTAGTGGAGAGAATTTGTGCAGCTGGTACGATACTGACAAGATCAGTGAAAGTACAAAGAGAAGAATGGCAGACCTCGTCGAGTGTCAAATAGTATTATACTTTCATGACAAGTGAGATTTCAACGGAAGAGAACGACAATGGACATCAACTTCTTGCTGGATACAGGATACTAAAGTACTAATACATTCTCTTTGAGTTTGTTCTTAATTCCGAGGAGATAGCCATCAAGTTTCCGCAGTGCCTTGATAAAAATCTCTGTTTGTTCAGGAGATTTAGAGATGTTCTATTGTCATCGAGTTGAAGGGTTATTGACACAGACTCGATCAAAATAAAATCGTTTGTCCAGTTGATTTAGATTGATATTTCTTGATATTTGTTGATCAAGATTAGCATGAAAACTAAATAAAATATTGAAAGGGATGTTCGAAAGGGCCATATTTATCAGAGGGTGTAGTGTGCTTCCTAATACTCTACATGTAACTGATTTGCTCTGTAATTTCTCTCCTTCTCTTTCTTTTTTTTCTTCCTTCCTTCCTTCCCTTTTTTCTCTTGTTTTTCTACGAGCAATTTTTCCCTGCTCATGTAGTCTTCCTTCTCACTCCTCATTTCTTTCTCTTCCGTTTTTTCCTTTGTTTTCACGTCATTTCTACGAGCGTTTTCCTGTTTTTCTATTCTAAATGCTTCTAATAAGTAATTCAACAATTAACACGTTTAATATAGCATTTCAAAAGAGGCTGTAAAAAAATAAGCTTAGTCGCGTTAACAACCAAACGCACAGTGACTGAAACTGGAGCCAATCCGAACCGTGTTAGTTAAGTATAATCTCGACTTATATGGTGGTCTCGAGTATGACCAAAATATTTGTAAACTTGAAGCATTATGTTATAGTACTTTTGCTACTTCCCTTGAGAGTAAGTTAAAAGTATGTCATCAAAATCACGCGARTAATAAACTCTATTACAAGCCTACTTCGTAATGACGAAGGGAAGAGGTGGAGTGGGAGGGATCTGATTGAAGTTTGTTTGTTTGATTGAGCTTTACAGAAAAATATAAAGTAAATTTCGTATAAATGTGGAAAAACTACATTATTACGGTAACAGTACAGTTATGACTGTAAATCAAAATGCCTGGACACCGTACTGTTATGATCACGACACGGTATCTCCGTATATTGACTGTTTGTCTTACGAAAAATTCCATATTACTGCGCACAAATAGATAGTATTGCGCACAGTATTGCACACACATAATGAAATCCATGCACACATATTTTACCTAATGTACACCAATATTTACTTACACACAAATAACCTAGTTATACTTTTTTTTACCATGCGCACATATTATGCACGCACAAGAACTGAATAGACCTCTTCGGCTCTGACGTAATGTTTTCCCATTTCAAACCACGTCACTCCCTAGAGTATCATTTCTTTGTTTAAGGTTTGCGCTCGGTTGCACATGAGAAGACAAATGAATATGGATACAGCTCAAACAAAGAATCTTATTCTCAAGGGAATGACACGTAGTCTGAAATGGGAAAACATTACCCCAAGCCGAAGAGGTCACACGTATAACTATACCAACACACACACACACACACATCTACTTTCAAACACATATATAAACTTGGTGCGTATTAGACTATCACTTACCGGATTGCTTAGATGTTGTTTTTCAAGTAGCTCTTCTAAAATTAGATCTGTTTCATATGCTTTGCTTGTTTCACCTAAAGTAAAGTAATGATATTTGTARAATATTCTACATTTCTTTCCTTTTTGCTTCTTAATTTTAACGTCTTTTTTCGTTCTCATCTCATCTTCTTCAAATCTTTCCTTCCTATTTTCCTTCTCTTCCTTTCTTCCTATCAACCTTTCCCATCCCACCCATCCTTTTCCTTTCCCATTCCTCTCAGCCTTTTTCCTCTTTCACTTGGCCTATTGTTCCTTCATCCACCCTCTTCCCATGCCATTTCTAATTATTCTCTTTGGGCCCTCCCATTATTTCACCCATCCTTGATCATCTCTCACCTTTGTAGAATAAAGTTACTGTATAAATTCCTGGTTCTGGTGATGAAACTGTCACCGAGATATCAGCTTTTCTGTTGCAAAACAAAACAAAACAAAACAAATAAATCAACAAGTAACACTCCGGGAAATTTTGCTCATTAATTATCAATGCAGAATCACCATCCTGGTGTCAAGGACAGGGATTTCATTAAGTTTTGAAATGTTAGAAGGTAATGAACTAGCTGGAGAGTGGAATATTTTACAAATTACTAAGTTATAATAGTCCCCTTCACAGTTCTCAGGGCCATCTTGAAAGGTACATGTAGCCTTGCCTTTGCATCGAAGCGAGGCAAACAGTGAGCTTGCAATAATAGAGACATGTGAATAATTGTTCAAGGTGTTTAAAAAAGGTCTCAATCATTGCAAGCTCACCGTTCGTCTCGCTTCGATGCAAAGGCAAGGCTACCTTTCAAGATGGTGCAGGGAACTGTGAAAGGGACTATTGGTAGTTTAAGCAGGAGAATTTGCTCATTTGTCCTGATCCTTCATCAAACCCCTGCATGAATCATGGTGTGTCAGAACCGTTTACAGTCATGAGAAATCTTGTATCTTGAGTATATACCTTTTTTCTGGAATATCATTGGTTTCTACGATCACTCCATCTCTCTCAAGCTGATTGTAAGAAAACCTCACCACCTTTGGGCCTCCTTGTGAAGAGGAAAGTCCAAAACTACTTCTCTGAATTTGTTTAAAAAAAATTTCAAAATCACATTTCTTCATTACATAAATATGACATAGATTTGAATATTTGAAAGCTAATCTGAGGATGATGGATGGGTAAGTTGGTGGGTGCTGTAGGTGGGGGAGGGGGGGTGGAGGGTGTAAGGGTGTGCTGTGGAGGGATGGGAGGAAAAGGAAGGAGATTCTATCATAAATTTCTTTCTGTTCTTAAAACTACTGGGACTTCAAGATATACCTACCTTTTGTATTTTAGGTATTGAGGCTGCTCTGTTTCTCACAACTACTAAGTATTCTATGAAAAATTATGTGTCAGACAAAACGAAATGTTTTTAGTATATGAATGACAAATGTTGGGTGAAAACATGATACAATTAACTACTCACTGTAATTAACAAAGCTCTAGTGAATTCAATAGAAGCACGTTTGATTGAGACCATTATTAACTAAAGTTTACCTTTGTAAGCATTAAGTTGTTCCTGGAGAAAATTTCCATGGTTATCGAGAGCCTTTAAAAAAAAAATTTTACATTTTAGTATCTTGCCTCTTGCCCTGATAAAGGTTTTATCTGTAGGTTTTTCTGCAGATAATACATTTATACATGCTCAGCCTCATCCAATTATTGTTTTATATCTGTGAGGGTCATTGTATTTTTTGTTAATTCTTCATGATAAAGGTCCAGTATTTTAACCCATAAGAGTCCCAAAACAGCCTCTGATTGGCTAATCAAGTCAGCTGGTAATATTGATTGATTAGGTGATTGACAGCTGTATGACAGCTGCCTAGCAACCAGAAGTACTTTATATCATGAAGTTGAATCTCACCTCGTAGACTCTTTCTAAACTTTTAAGCTCCATCTCAAATTTTTCATATTTCAACAGTTTGAGCTGAGCCTCCTGGTAAAATTAATAGAAAATAAGCAAATTTCAGTGACAATTTCTCATACTACAATGTCAGACTCCAAATTGCTATCATTTGACCTCCACAGACTTTTTTTTCTTTGACTCTCTTTGATAGTTGGGATCTCTGTGACACAGGTAGCCCACCAAGAACTATTCAAGAAACTTCATTCAAAGAAAAGAGTTGACCATTAAAACAAAATCTATTCTGCCAAGAAAACCCATGAAATACAAACTCTCCATACTTTAAATTGATCGTAAACGCTAGTTGGACTCATTGCTGGAATAGGCCCTTAGCAGTTATCAGTATCAGTATCAGTGTCATTCCGCTATTTCCAACTATAAGTTGATCAGCAGGGACTATATAGTCTACACAGAGCCAAAGTTCTGATGTAGTAGTCCTTTTAGAACTTTTCTGTCTTGTGTAGATTTCTTAGCTTGGTGTTTATCAACATTAAGTAGTTGACTAATTTTGATCCATGGATCTCTAACATATTTAGCAGATGGAATTGCAAACAGCAACTGTTTCGTTAAATTTTAATTTGGTCTTCTACAAACATGTGCAATGTACTTCAAGTAGCGTATGTATATAAAATCACGAAGTGCCAGGGTTCCCACTATTCTCTCCAGGTCTAAGTTCCTATATTTAAAGGCAAACGTTTCTTCTCCGTCACTATTCATTTTCCTTTCCCAGCCATTCCGTACCATTCTTCTTAGTAGACCAAAACAACAGGATTCAAGGTCACCTGTTGGTACTGGTGAGCAAATTTTATTTCAAATTGGTGATTCTTTTTAGCTATTTGTGAAGAACTGAATGAAACGATGTGTAACCAGTGTGTTACAAAATGCAGTTTTAATACGATCTCTCAAAACAGGCCGTAGAAAGTGTGTTTATTTTTTACCCATGTGGATCAAGATGTTCATTCATTTGCTCTCAGTGAATTAATCAGCACATGATTACTCAGTGCAAAGGGCCTATTCCATTTCAATCGACAAGAGAAATCTACGTTGTACTCTGTTCCTGCTTGGGGAAAAAGCCTAACCAAACAGTGAACCAATAATTCTTTTCAAAAACATTGGCAAAGCTCAGCTGGTTAGTATCATACAGAAAGTTTACATCAGACAAACCTCCTTCAGCTCCTGATAATACAGTGCGTCATTGGTTAATACAGAATGAAATTCTTCAACTGCCTGGTATACATGCAATAAATACTCAGCCAGTCCTCCCCAATCAGTACTGGGTTCGTCCTGTGCCTTCATAACTGCATCATACAAGGTGTTTTCCAACATTAGACAGGGGCGCTGAAAATAAACAGGGTTGTTACTTTGTATTGATATAGGGTATCTGATTCTTTTATTTGAAAAATCATATCTTAATAGTCTCCAAATAATGGAATCACCACTTTCCATGGATCAAATACAAAGTATTCAATCCAGGCAACAAGGCTTGAATTTGAACAATCCTTTGAAACTACCTTGCAGCCTTGATCAAATGGTTTTTGTGTGACCACTGAATGGATAAAAAATGAAAAATGAGAGGAGAGGAGAGGAGCAAGGGAACATTAATATGTCAAAATAATTATAAATATTTTCCAATATTATCCTTCACCTACTCCCCATTAACAGCCTATTCTTACCAAGCATAACATCTTAACCAACAGTTTCCTGCACTGTTCTTTTACAGCTTCACTCTCAATCTTCTTGCTGAATGTTGACTCTATAGATTCTGTCCTCAGAACTAAACGAGCAAAGAGTAGTGCTTAAGATTAGGGTACCATATGTGGTTTAGCTATGCTGCTAATGAGTCAACCTCTCAACCAATGCTACTAGAAGGTTTGTGGCAGGGGGACTGCATTCAAGTTCCCTCACCAAGTACTCGCATRCGAGTTGAGTTTGTTTGTATGTGCTGTTCTCCTCTGCTATGAGGGTTTTCTTCAGGTTATCTGGTTTCTTCCCTCCATACAAATCAACGTGTGAGTCAGTGTTATCTGCATGGAACACTGAATGTAGTGATAGTGTGTGAGTGGAAACAGGTTCACAATCAGTGAGAAAGCACTACAAAGACTATCTGGATATAAAGCATAGGAAACTAAACAAAAGTACCTTGTTTTGATGGGCCCCATTTGTTTGTTAAAGGCAAATGTATAGTTAGATTATCTAAACTTGACATCTGGAGCTCAGCTTGACCCAGCTCATCCAAAAGTATGTGTAATGGGTCATCCTCTGTTAATGCCTGGGATATGAAAAATAATAAAAAAATTTATGATACATTTTACAATTCATTCTGTTTCCAGATGAGTGTATATCACTGTTTTTTTATTTCATTCCCTTGAGTAGTATTTCTATACTTACAGGTAATACCTGATGGAGAGAGCACATTCTATTAGTATATGTAATAGGACTCCATGATAATTGGACGAGGAAAATTCAAAGGACTGACAAAATTGGATGAGGCCGTAGACCGAGTTCAATTTGGCAGTCAGAGGAATTTTTCAAGTCTAATTATTTCTTGATTGGGGAGCATGAAATCCCATTACCTATTAATTATACAGCTGCCTAATTAATCCCATATCAACAAGACCTGTTCAATTAAGAAAATAATTGGACAGTTACCTATATGGGATTAATGAGAAGCTGTATAATTATCATGATTATTGCTGTCATTATTAACATCAATGTTAACGTCATTCTCATTATCATCATTTTCACTTATTATCATTGTTGTCATTGACATGGTGAGGATGTTGGTGATGATGTCATCACTTACCAAGTCATCTTTGTATTGCAGCATCAGCTCATGAATTTTGAACATCTCATTCAGTGTTATTGAGATCTTGATATTTTTAGACAGAGAAAGATAATGTTCCATCTAAAATGAAACAAAAAAATGAAATACAACATATAAATATATGCCCTAAATATGCAAAAATTCCAAATGGATTGGGTACTGGGGTCAAGGCAAGTACAGGGAAGGAAAGGTGGCTATGTTCCCTGATAACCACTCAATTTTCAGATGCACTGTAAGTCTAGTCTAGTCTCTTATATTTTCCAATCTAAGAGCCTCCACATTCAAGGGTGTTCTATGGTCCTTGGAGTAAATTCCAATATAAGTTTTGCACTATCATGTACTGGCCCATTAATCCAGCTTGGACTGCCTTTGGTTAGATGGCAGAACGTAAAATAATTGTATTGTTCCTGCCATCTAACATGGCTGCCGTCACGTGATGGTGCAAAACCTCTATAAAGTATTTTCCTAATGGAAATTTTGTCTTGTTCAATTTACTTAGGGGGCAAAAAGATATAACAGGGCCGCATTTTAACTCATTAATTTAACAAATTTCTGATATTTTGCCTCTTGGGTAAACTGGAACGAGAGAAAATTTACGTATGCTTTCAAGAACCTGTGAGGGAGGGGAAGGGGAGGTGGGTCTAAGATTAATCTATAAAGAGCTGTGTGGTGGGTATTTATATGGCTAAACACTAACCTCTAAGTTTTCATGAAAATCTGAGACCTCACAGAGGTCTCTTAAAAAATTCTGAAATATGAAAAAATGAAATAAATTACAACAATTAAAGTAGCTGGATTGAAAATTGATTAAGCAGTAAATATTTTTGTTTGATGTCAAAATTGTAGGTAACCTGCATTAGGTCAACGTGCTCCAAGGCAAACGGCTGTAAGGGCTGCATATATTCCTCCTTGAAATGACTTGTCACAATGTTCTTATTCGCCATGCTTTGAAGAATCTTTGCGATCTGTAAAGATTTAAATATCATAATAATTAATTAATAAATAATAATAATAAATTGCACATGATTCCATTTGTAGTACACTTAATCAATCTCTCAAATTCTCGGCCAGTTGATTCAGACCTTATTCTTTTTGGTGTAGTGTGTATCCATTTCAGACCATGTGTCACTCCTTAGAAAATAAGATTCTTTGTTTGAGTTGTATCCACATTGGCAACAAAGAAATGATACTGTTGGGAATGACATGCAGTCTGTTTTGGGAAAACATAGGTCTATACTCATACAGCCTTTCAGATATTCATTATCAAAAAGAATTAATGGAAAATATACAGTAAAAACCCACGAGTAAGAACCTGAAAATTAAGAACCTGTTATCCTCAAATTTGTCATTTATACCCCCATTTAAACAAGAACCTATTTAGCCTAGAAAATGAAAAACAGGTTCTTATTTTCAAAAACCATCATTTAGTGATGCAGAGCTGAGTTAGAATCCTGTTTGGAAAAATAGGAGCTTGCCATTGCTGTGCAGATAAATCAACTAATGTTCTAGGGTATTGTTGATGGGGGTGGGGTGGGGTTGATTGAAAAATAGGCTGATTACCATATTTTTATCTTGTAGCTGAATTTTATTTGTTTTTTTACACAGGAATAAGAACCTATTTAAGAACCTAGATAGCCTAAAATTGTGTTAACTACCATTTAAACAAGAACCTGTTTAGGCCAACTCTAAAAATGTAGGTTCTTACTCGCGGGTTTTTACTATATTAATCTAGTGAAAACTCAGTTGCCTATTTTGTCAACAGAGCCTACTTATTCAAAAATTACAGAATCCTATGCCTCTTTACATGTCTTTTTGTGACTATCTGTTCATCTATCTATCTATCCATCTCTTTATCTGTGCAAATCACAGCTTACCAAGGTCAGGTTTCTTCTCATATTTTGTGAAGGTTGTTTTTCGACCAACATATGTGCTGAAATAATAAGTGAAACTAATTTTGGCAATTCTTCCAAATTCTATTACAAAGCATAAAGAATAAGTGTATTCTATAGATCGTCCCTCCTTCCTCCCTCCATTCCTTGATCCCCCTAACCTTTCCCTCTCCCTTTTTATTCTCCCCCTCCACCTCCCCCTCCCCTTTCTTTCCCTCCAGCTTTCTTCCTACCTTTAACTCCCCATTTTTCTCCTCCACCTTCCTCCTCACCTCTTTCCCCAATCACCACTACCATGTTACTGTCTTTCTATTCTAACCATGAACACTCAAGTTTTTTTATTATTCTTTATTCATGTAAATATACTTTTATTCTTTCTTTCTCTTTCAACATTTCATCTCCTTGAATAACTCAATACATGTAACTTGAATTCTATTGTTTTTTAAATTCTAATTGGTTGACAAATAATTTGAGTGTTCACGGTAAAAGTAGAACGACAGTAAATCTTTTTTGAAAGCACTGACTGTTAAGAGTATGCACCTGGGAAATATAATATATAATATATTTATAATCAATCAATTATTAATATTATATAAATATTATTTATAATACTCCTTACAGCTTTTGGACATTTACCTGTAGGAGTAACTATGGCAGGGTTTAAAAATCTTAACAAAAAGAATCCACCAATCATAGCATTGATTTGTTCTGGTTGCGCTTCTGGATACTTTTCCTGTTTATAATGAGAATTTATTTGATGTTTTTAATTTTCAACGAAGAAAACAGACACACAATTAAGTTATCTGCCACTGATAATTGCATCATCATTGCACCAATGTCACCATCAAGGTCATTATAATTATTATCATCAACACTATCAACAACCATCATCTTTTCTACCACCATCACTGTCACCAACATCACTGTCCCACCATCAATGTCAACATCATCATCAACTTCATCTTCATCTGCCACCACTGTTATTGGCACCACCATCAATGTCAACATCATCATCATCAACAACATCAACTACCACTACCACCACCACTATCTATACCTTCATTATCAACATTGTTACCACCTTCATTGTCAACATTTTCAAGAACCACCCCATCATCACCATCATTATCAACAYTTTGATCATTGTCATTTCATTCTTGTAAACAGACCCTTCTAACAAAAAAATCGATTTTTGGCTAAGAAGGCTCTGTTAGTAAGTTCCATTTTATAAGCACTTAACGTAAAAAGAGCCAACTTACCGTTGCAAGTGTTCTTATTGCACCGCACAACCATCTTATACCATAAGGCACATTATTCAGGGAACTAACAATGATTCCAAGGAACAGTGATGCTATGTCTACAAGCTTTTTAATACTTAAATATCATTAAGGAAAATTAAATCCAAAGTTTGCAGCACAACATGCAAAAGATGACCGCATTAAATTTAAATAAATTTATGCACATTCTTTTCCCTTCCAAACGAGCAGTAAAACCAACCAGCTTCTCATCGAAATATGACAGTTTAATATACAGAACCCAGGCATACATGTAGAAGCATACTTTTGCAAGTTGTGCTGTAATAATAGCATCTGTTAATTTCATTAGGTGAAAATGGACATTATGCTATAATACTATGTCAAGGATATGAATTTTTGTTTTTAACTGAACTTCTGGGTCATCCATTGCCTTTGAATAAGCAAAAATAAGCACATTAGAATATCAAAATTTCTTCAGTACATTTTTAATCATTCAAAAGGAAAAAATAATAGCAAACGAAAATACATAGCATATTTTGTATGAGAGAGAATGTTGTCATTTGGTATGATATTCATGAAACCATATCCACCAAACATCAGCGGACTGTAAATGAAGCCTCATAAGTGGGGTACACTACATCACTATTTATTTAAGTAAATATCCTCAGCAAAAGTAACCACGAGGTATGTAATGTTATTTTTTTCATTTTTTTTTTTACTATGGTTTGGTGTGAGGTAAAAGCTAAATAAATAAAAGCCCAATCTACCAGGTTGGGTTTGGCTAAGTAGAGAAATAAACTCACAAATCTATACCTTTTCATAAGTTAGTTGTGTGTTTTCATCTTTTGGATAACCATGTACTTCTATGTAGACCTATGTTTATACATGTAGAAGAGAAAATTTAGAATTATAAACTTCAGTTATGAACTGAAGAGTAAAAAAATTAAAGCTGTTAAAGAGGTTTTGCCATACTTTTACAGGATTGATTTCCAGCAGCAAGTCAGGTTGTGATAACAACTCATGAAGAGGTTCCTCAAGAGCAAGTTTTAAATACTGTTGTCCAGGTCCCCTTCTGCAACACAATTAGTTAAAAAAAACATTAAAGTTAAGTATCAAATCACTTCTGTCTATAGAAGATAACACTTGAAGGTAATTTAACTGATAAACTTGTGGTCCTCTTTTAACATCTTTAGTTAATTATAGGGACGTGACCGCCATAAACGTGGTCATCTGAGCCATGTGAAGGTCTAACTGTTTGTAGTTGTTATTATGAAGGCAGCACCTTCTCCTCAGTTATTTTAAGACCCTGAGTGTTTTCCTAACAAGGCTTGAACCACCACCTCTGACACTTTTACTAAATGAGCCAACCAGGTAGTGGTATTAATTATTTGTTTGAGTTATATCCATTTCCCTATTTCTTCTCATGCTTAACCGTTAAACAAAGAAACAATACTCTAGGGAATGACACATAGTCTGATGTGTGAAAACATTATGCCCAAGCTGAAAGAGTCTATTATTTTTTGCAACCATAAATAAATATCAAATAATAGGTATAACGATTTGGATTTGGATTGAACTTTGAATATTATTCACCTTGTGTAGGTTGTCATCATTCTTGAGATTGCTGTGTTTGCTCTCAGCAAACTATTAAAATTTTCTGACTCCTCAAATTCATACTTCAAGACAAGCTAGAAAATGAAAGTCCAGTTCAAATGTCAAGGTTTTGCTATTTATATCTTATACAAATGACCTGACAAGCTGGCAATTTAACAGTTGCATCTGAATTGGAAATAAATGGCATTTAGTGATATCGTGTAATGTGTATTTTTTTAATGAAACATTGTCAGTGTAAACGTGTGTTTTAGAAAGGTTGCTAACTGAACACTGCCATGTTTATCAACTATATTCCAAAATTTTCAATATAATCTATTATTATAAATATAATAATAATGATAATGATGACAATAATAATAGTAATAATAATAATAAATATAATAATAATTTCACTGAATAATATATATCAAATCCTATTCTTCATAATAATAATGTCAGTAACCAGATCTATAATTTAGAATAATATTTATGATATTATATAATATAATAATATACATAAAAAGAAAGAAAAACTTATATAATGATATCCTACAATAAAAATATATTTATTAATATATAACCATAAAATCTATTTGGTAAAAACTAATTCAATAAATATATATTTTAGAAAATAATAATAATAATGATAATAATAATGATAATAATAATAATTTTTTTAATAAGTTTACAACAACTCACCTCAAACATTGACAGCAATAGATACTCTTCTCTTGGCTCGTACTGATTTCCATACAATGAAAACATTACTGGCTGTAATAGGGCTGAATGTAAAAATACAAAATCAATTTAATTTACTCAAAATTAATTTATAGGTTATCGTGACTGTGGGCAGAAGTAAGGCTCCAGTAAAACAAAAGCATAATTATTCATTGGATATTATAGTATATGTCTTGTTCAAAGTTATTTTTCTTCAATTACCCAACTGACAATCTAAGAACACTATCGTTGAAGCTTATTCTCACTCTGAACTTCAATTGTTTGTTTGTTTGTTTTCTTGGTTTTCCCTCTGTACGAAGTATTGCTAATGTAGACTATAATAATCTTTTAATAAACAAACTCTTAATTTTTTTCCAAAAAAAGGGAGTATTACTCCTACTGTAAAGGCTTGCAAAAATTAATAACACATGTCTATGTTACGAAACAATAATTGCTTAAGATTAAAATAGGCTTCCATAAATTAAGAGACCAAATATATGCTAGCAAAAATTTAAAATTTGTCGAACTACAGAAAGGTTAGATGACCATAAACGGTAAGTGAATGCGGGCCATCTGGGTCAAATATTTTGGGTTTTAGAAACGAGAATCCACAGTAGATTACTAGCGTTAATTATAGAAACAACACACAAACAATAACCAAATGCTGCGAGACCAAATATTGCTATTACATACTGGGATTGTCACAGCTATAATGAACCACTGATGATTAAAAGTAATTTCAACAGTAGACAGTTGTGGTGCTAAAATTTCAAATACAGAAAATTATTTTTTATTTACTAATAACTCATTATTAGACTTACAGTCAATTTCACTTAACACCACAATTCTGGTTAACTGTGCAAGGTAATGAGGCTCTGTTTGAAGCAAGTAAAAGAGGTTTCCATATCTCTGCATTCCGAAATGAAAAAAAAATTAACTAAACATCACAATATTTTTAAAAAAAATAATGTCAAGTCAAAAGTATTAGTAAAATTTTCAAATTAATAAAATGCAAATATTTCTTAATAAGTAAATATGTAAATTAAATTGTCTCACCTGACATTTCAGTTCATCTTTAATTACTCCTGAAAAAAAAAACATGTTGAAATCGTGAGATTACTGTTTCCGTAGCTTTGAGCTACAGTTGCACGAAATATTTCCATGACATTGGCCTATGATTGAATTAATGTTCTCCGCTAGTCGCGTCTGATAAGATATTTCTTCGATTTGATCTTAGGAAATACTTAAGCAATATATCCATGTTATTTAAGTGTATGAAAAAGCCATGCTGTTTTCAAAGAAGTGTTACCAAAATTACTTGAGGAAAGCACTAGTAGTTCAACCATTTTCATCTCGATCTCCCATTGAGAGCATTTGTCAAAGAGAATAAATAGCTATCATTCTTTTCTCTGTATTTTCATCTTTTAACAAGTAGGCAATTGTTTCAGAATTGTCTCAATTTTCAATCCCATATGTGCTTATGTCAAAGAAATTGAAAAGAGAATGGGAAAATAAATGGGAAATGTTCTTTTTCAATCACTCATCAGGCAAGACCAATTAAGTTGAGTGTTTCCTGCTTTTTCAGCCTAAATGGACATTTTTAATGCAACTTCTCCAAATATTCCATTAAAAAACCCATTGAGTTGATCAAATTTGGTCAAAAAAATAAGGAAATGGAATAAAGAACGAAAGAAAAATAAATGAAAATTTACCACGAAAATGAAAATTTAAGGTTTCATTTTCTAGCGCCACCGTCAAAGTGCCCCTTATTCAGCACTCAAAAAGTTTCACTTCACTAAATCGAAAGGAAAATGGAAAAAAATCGTGCGAGTTGGTCAACGTAATATACTCATATCCTCTCCAGCAATATTTAAAGGTCAAATAATGATTCAAATATTTACAGTGTAAAAAGTTGACTCTGAGCAAATACCCCCTCTTAATGAATCCAACACTAACATATCTTCATACGATAGCCTCTAACAATCAAAACTGGCTGAGCAAATATCAAGATCTAAAAAGAATATCGGTTTTATAGCTGGAGCAGAAAGAACTACTCGTACAAAAACTCGAAAAACTTAGGACGCATTTTGAGCATGTATTCCATTTTCAATCTTAAAGGAACCGTGTCTGTCTTGCATAAAGGCTCCCGATATCTCTAAACAAATACCATTTAAGCCTTTCGTCTCCAAGAGTTATTTGAGAATGTGCTTAGTGTAATAATAAATTAGCCAGAAAGTGAGAAGACATCGAGTAAATTGTCTGAAGGCTTAACAAGACGATGGGAATAATAGGAGGGGAGCTTACCAACACGACGATCGCCATCACCAATCCGATCTGATAATTCCTGCAAAACAAACAACAAGATCAAGGAAAGGAAAATAAAACAAAGACAGTGGTTTAAGGAGTAATATAATGTTCCACTGGTCGCACATTTGATAAATAAAGAGACCAGTAGAATATTTGTTCACGACTTACCTCTACAGCGATGCGATGGTTGATCAGAAGTGCAATCCTTTGGTCAAAGAAGCGTACATCCCTTTCCAGTTCATAATTTTTCTTGCTGCGTTCGGAAATCTCTTGTTTTAGTAATTTAAGTCTTTTTTGAACTGCAGAAAAATTAGATACCACAAGTTTATAGTACACACAAAAAAATTTAACGCCAACAAGTTCGAACCGCTTAACGAGCATAAAACGAACCGCAACCTGACGTTCAAAATGGAGAGTTTTAAGACCACTACACTATAAAAGACTTACTTAATCTTAATTTATCCCCTTCCTGGATCTCAGGTGGCGCTACCTCTGCCATTTTCATTCCAAAACTGCTGAATATTCCTTAAGATTTCATTCGATCTTTGAGCATAACACGGTTTGACATAAGTTGAGCCCGTCCCACGTTCTGTCCTCTAGTTTCGCGCGCCAAGAAATTTCGTAAACTCCCCGTGTTTTCTGTCACCAATAAAACTCCAGTTACTCCAAAACATTCAATATTTCTACATCATTGATTCATTGACGGAGGATTACATTAGACTTTATCCCACGAGGTTGTTAGTGACGGTAAAACTTTCAGCTTGACTGCCAACATACCCCAATAAACTCCTTCTGCGGCCCCAACGGAGCTTGACAAATGTTTTGCCATGTGATTGTTATCGGGTCACGTGATACAGTGTGATCCCGAACACACGGGGGCAAAGAAGAATTTCCGGCGGAAGTACGCAAAACCGATACCTGATAAATATATATCATGAAGTTCTTGAGTATAACCCTCCTTGAGATGATAAGCAATGAGATATGCACGATCCGCTAAATTTTGTTGATTTGACGTGTCGTGATAGGAAATCAGAACGCGAATTTTGTCTCCTTTATTTGATTTTATAATTACTAGTACAATAACCCCCCCCCCCCCCCACACCCTGCCTTTGAAAGATAACATAATACCGCAAACAAATTTTTTCACTACAATAGAAATAACTGGTTTATTACATTTTTACCAATCTTAGAGGCAGCTGAAGCAATCAAACAAAAACGTCTAGCATTTTTACCTTTGATTTTTTAAAATTACGAACAGTTTCAATAATTTCCTTGTTGTAACTCACTATATTACGCCTTGAATAACTAGAGTTATCTCCGTTTCCCTTTCCCCCCGCAGTCTGACTGGGTGATCACTATGTCAAATATTTCTGGCTGACTAGCTAAAAGACAGCGCGTCGCTATAAAAAGATAACTCAATGATTTCGTTGTTGTCTTATCATTTGGTTCTGGAATCTTCGATCGTTCCTGGATGATTTCCAACTTTTTCACGGCGTAAGAACCGCTTTGCGGTTTCCGAACGGAAAAATTCAAACTTTGCTTTCAGTTTCTTGTAGTAGTCCATGCTGTCTCTCATTTTACTTTTCCAATTTCATTTCACACACTAACGAATTAATCTGCTCTTGGCCCATAGTCGGCATTCGAACCTGTCCCACTTGCATTTTTTACTGAATCCATTTTCCCTTGCAAATCTAGGAAACGTTCATAATTACAGCTAGTCTCCCCCACAGCTGCTCTCAGTATCGTCACGCAACGCTTTCTCCCCTGAGTAGCAGCCATATTACAGCCAATTTCCTTTCCAAATCCGCATAAGTATTCCGTACTGACCGCCCGTCACAGATCGCCCCTGAAATGCAGCTGAAATACTCATACTGTTACGTCTAGTGTTGTCTTCAGACTAAGATCTCCTTTATGTTATTGTTATTAAATATTTCACTTTCATTTTTCTTCCAAAATCATTCTTTCAACTATCGTTCCTTTTCTTCTTTTTTCTTTCCCTCTAATTTAAATATTCCGCGAAGGTGTGACGGAGGTGTGACTTGTCACGCGGTCACGAAAAGAGTAAAAAGCGCAAGGGGCTGGTAATGAAATTGATTTTGTCTTTACCGAGTTCGTGTTCTTGGGTTAATTTTGCAAGTAGTTTATCTCGATATTTTCCTAACTAATTCCTTATATCCTTATCAAGAAGTATATAGGATTTCGTACTTGAATAGCTTATACTATTTTTGGTGTTTTTAGGTGTCTTCAAGTACGGTATTTTAAGGTTCTGTAGCTGCGTGGAAAACAAAATGGCGCTTAATGAGGTATCAAGCAACGCCAGTTTCGAGGGTTATCAGAAAGTCTTCTCTCACCAAAGGTAAAGTATCGCCTACTCTTATTGAATAATGCAGCTGGTATTTCAATTGAAATCTTTGCACATTTGTCATTGTTTGAGTGACAAAACGGTTGTGCAAGAATTCAATGTCACGTGGTTTGTCTCACTAATTAGCAGGGGCGGATCTGGGGGGTGGGGGTGTCCCTAGTTGCACCGGACGCTTTTTTTTGTGGTACATATATGTCTTCTTTTTATTTATATGATTTCTTGTCCTTGAATATTATTTAGTCTGACTCAAGATTAAATTGCATAAGAAAAAACTATTGATCGGTTGCAAGCATTCTCAAGAGAGTTAAAAGACAAAAACATGGCGGCCATTGTAGTACCATTAACAATGGATACTAATGAGAAATCTTTTGTTAAATGGTACCAACATGGCCACAATGACGTAACATGCAAACAAAGAATAAAATAAATCTAAGAACAGATTTAAAAAGTCAGATCATAATTATTGATAACGTCACTGCATTGTCATTTTTTTTTATATTGGACACCTTCATTGCAGATGTTTTGGTTTTTGCTTCTGTCAATCCAAAATTTACCAAATTGAATGAACAAAAGATAAGATATGAAATAACCTTCTGCCTCTGGAGTCCTCTGGCATATGCATGAACGAAAGGTTTTCCTTTTTTATTAAATCAATATATTTTACGCTTTAATCCATGGTATTAGCTCTGAGCTCAAGTGTGAAATGAAGTTCTCAGTGTACATTCCTCCACAAGCAGAGTCACAGAATGTTCCTGTGTTATACTACCTATCAGGTAAAAAACTGCCTGCTATYATAGGCCTTTTCAGAGTTTAATAAATGCGATGCATTGTGGTCTAGTTTGGGTAAAGTTGTTATAATTTTTCAAGAATAGAGGGACCACAGTAAATCCGTGAAACTTTAGTAATACTAAATAGCACAATTTCATGTGAATTCCATTCTTTTCTATTGTTTGACTAGCACTATTTTGTACTATTTAGTAATTAGTGTTTCACAGATTTACTGTGGTCACTCTAGCACATTTGCATGATGGCACTATTAACCTCTATTACCAGACTCCCTTGCATATTTTTTTTTGTTCAGTTAATTAGCACCAATTGTCTTACTATTTTAATAAGGGGATTCAAATTTAAATAAGAAAGAAAATTTGCAAAGTATTATGGTAGTGGGAGTCAAATGACAAACAATCTATTGATTCATGAAATTGTGTATCAACCCAGGAAAGATCCTTAGAGAAAAAGTATTGCTCAGGGATCCCCACCGTTGCCCTATATTTTATTGCTGAGCTATGTACAAACAACACTATATAATGCATGATGAGCAATAGCCTGTCAAGCAGTGCTTTTTAGCACCTTCTCTTCCCTTCTCCACAGTCCCCTTCCCCCTCCCCAAAGTGCCACTATGCAAGCTAGATAAGCAAAAGAAGTTTGTACTGAAGCTAGAACAAAATAAACCAATGTTTGCTCAGGGTGGCACAAATGCTTTTTTCCATAGGGCTGACTTGCACAGAACAAAATTTCATTGGTAAAGGTGGTGCCCAGAAATATGCCGCACAAGAGGGTATTATGATAGTAGGACCAGACACTAGTCCAAGTAAGTGTTTTAATTTTTTTTATAAAAGTTGTTATAAGTTTGCAAGAGTTAATTCATAAAATTGTGTATTGACCCTGGAAAGGCAATCAAAGCAATAAAATGCTTAATGACCCTTATAGAAAAATATTGGCCTGAAATCTTAGCCTGCATGCATTCAGTCTTTTCTCTGTCAAGTCAAAAAAGAGACAGAGAAAAGACCAGATGCACACAGGCTATGGAATCTTCAATTGCCCTATATTTCATTATTCAGCTGGATTTCCAGCATAGTTGGTCCTGGTAGTGTAGTGGTTAACTTATCAGACTAGAATAGAGAAGACTTAGGTTCAAGTCCCACCCAGGGACAAAACTTAACTAAGAGGTGCACAACGAGTCGCAACCAAATTCACGTTTGCAATAATGGATTAATTATTTGTGATTTTTTATAATCAATTATGTGCAATAATGCTTTGGTCTTATTATTGATGTACATTTATCTTTACTCAATTGTTTCAGGGGGTGTTAACATTGAAGGTGAAGATGACAGCTGGGACTTTGGGTCTGGAGCTGGTTTTTATGTGGATGCAACTGAACCAAAGTGGAAAAATAACTACAGGATGTACTCCTATGTTACAAAAGAGGTAATTAAAAAATAGTTTCATATAGTACATCTTAAAAGTTTTTTTAACGGATTTTTTTTCTTTTACAATATAATAACACACATAAAAAAATTATAAAACAGACAAAAAAGAAAGTCAAGAAAAAGAAAAGAAAAGGGACTATGTTGCTACATTATTCAAAAAGCTCTTTTTTTCTCTTAGCTTCCAGCAGTTATTCAAAGCAACTTTCCAGTAATTGCAAACAAGCAATCTATAACCGGACACAGGTATTTACTTTACATCCATCACAATAATTACAATTATTATGATCAAGAAAATGTAAAATATTTGAAGCCAATGTTTATGTTTTAAGATTGTTAAAACCCAAGATATGAATGAATGCTGTGTGCATAGACTGTGAAATGTAAAGCATCCTACCAAGAAATGATCATAATCAATTTACACTCTATATGTATGTGATTGGTGGTCATGACATGTATCTCTAGAGGTGGCTCAGCCTTTTGAGTGGCTTAGCCAGTGGGAGGGGGGATCATTAATAACCTTGTAACCATGTGCCACAGGTAGCCCAGCAGCAATAAAAATCTCTGAGGGCTCTAGCCCCCATCCCCCCTTTCTGTGCTGCCCCTTATCTCAATGTTCTAGATATTCTAGCAGTGCATTGAATTATTTCATGTATTTGCCAGCATGGGAGGACATGGTGCATTGATCTGTACTTTGAAGAACCCTGGACTCTACAAGGTGAGACATTTGACCCAAGTCAGGGAGTTGCATCAGAAACAAATGCTGCAATGGTTCAAATGTATATGCCTATTTCAAAAAGGTTTTTGGAGCCAAAGTAGATAGGTGAAAGATCATTCCAAGAATAATTTAGGCCTATAAAATGGTGTCGTCCACTACAAACAATATTGTATATCTCAACACTAAGCTCCATGTGCTTAATGAGAATAAGAAGCAAAAACACAAGTCATTCCAGCTATTCTTGGATCTTAGAATGACACTTAGTCACCTTCAACAACAAGAAATAAGGAATTCATTTTGAAGATTTTTGTAATTTTACTTTTTTTATCAGTCTGTCTCAGCTTTTGCCCCAATCTGCAATCCAATGGCTTGTCCTTGGGGTAAAAAGGGTTTCACTGGCTATCTGGGACCAAACAAGGATGCCTGGAAGGTAAGATTGACATTTATGTACATTATCAAGCCTTCCAAGTTTATTTTTCTTTACAGATAACTTTTTTCTGGAAAGCTGCAAGATCTTGATTAAAACTTAATAATCTAAAAATTGGTGTAAATATATATTCATAAAAATCCTTGTCATTATAATTAATAGTTTTTATGATTTTGATGTCCATATATCTTTAGGAATATGATTCTTGTGAGCTTGTTAAAAAGTACAGTGGCCCAGCTTTAGATATCCTCATTGACCAGGTAATGCTTTTTTAATCATTTCTGTAATATAAACATTTAGACTCTCTTACTCTTGGATATTTTAGTCCCATTTGATAGATAAACATTGATATTTTGTAAGTTTACGCTCCTTACCCCTCCATACCCTTGAAATTTCAAACCATACTCTGTTAAAACGCATGCATATTTTTTTGGAATTAGATGTTCTATTGAAAAAAATCAAAGATATTTTATGGAGATAAGAGTCTTTTTGTTGTTGCAGGGTACTTCAGATCAATTTTACCCTAATCAACTTCTTCCTGAAAATCTTGTTGAGGCCAGCAAAGGAACCAACGTCAAAATATCTCTTAGGATGCAAGAGGTCAGTCCATTTATAATTAAATAAGAACAAACTTCTATCTGTTGACAAAACAAAGACTGGACTACTAGATCACTAGATATTTGATTTACAAATCATAGTTGGATGCAAGGTAAAAATATTTAGGGGGCTGCATCCTCCCAACAACCTCCCATAAGAATAGCAAAAAATCTTGATACAAAATGCTGAAATTTTCTGCAGCTCTCAGCCAGATCACCATGCAATTCCCTTAGTTTAAAAAATCCTGGAGCTATAAATATAAATATCGTAGCAAATATTGATATGATTTTATTTACTTGAGATGGTTTTATTTTGCAATTATGTACAACCAAAATATAAGATTATGAATTGACAGTATGTTTGTATTGTCATTTTTTGTAGGACTATGATCATAGTTATTATTTCATTTCAACCTTCATGGAAGACCACATAAAGCACCATGCCAAGTACCTCAAGGCCTAAGACATGTAGTTTTGCATGTGCCCTTCTGGCTCAAAAACAGTAATTAATCGTACTGTCTGTATGTCAAGCATGAAACCAAAGAGGAGTCGGAGCCAACCAAGTAGAAAGATGTAGATCTATTTTTGAAAATTAGAAACTAATTAATAATTTAGCTGAAGAAAAGACTTGAGAGTGAAATAAGTAATGTCTTTATTTTGCAAACATGGAATGAAATAAAGAAATAAAAATGAAAATTTTTGTCATCTCGTCAATGGTGTCTACACTCATTGTCATATTTCGTAAAATGGGAAGCATAATTATAATTTGTAAAATGAAAAAAATAAACAAGACATTTTGCTGTTCACTTTTTTAAATATAATATCACACTTTCCATTCACTGGCTCACAAACAAACAAAGCACTTAATTAGTAATCAAGACTGTGAGACAACCTTACCATCATTCAAAATTGTACCTGACATGTATACGAGTGCTTTGATTGGCAAACTTTTACCTCTAGCTCAAAAATAAGCTGATTCCTCATTTCTCTACTTCCGGTTTTCCTAACTTACTGAATACTATGCGTCACATCCGGTAATATTCGCGCCATTAATTTTTTTTTGAGTGACAAGGCGCCGTAGCAGCAAACAAAAATGGCGGTGTTTTTATCCTTGTTATAAGGCCTAGGAACAAAGCACACCGCGTGAAGTTTTAACGGCTCATTTCTTCCTACAAACCCTTGCATGGTTTTCCTTAAGATAGATAACAAGACGTTTGGTATTTTTTGGAAAGAGCTTACCTGATATCGACTTCTCGCGTGGATGAACGAGAGTTTTCCCTTAGCTCAGCTGTACTCTCTCAAGGGGGATAATATCATCCTGCCTGCAAAATATCGTTTAATTGGCTTCAAAACAGGTATAAGTACGTTTAGTTCCCTGTTAAATTAAGATTTCTTCCCTCTAGTCATGTCTAGAGGGTGATTGCAAACTATTTATCCAATTTCAAATAGCCTAAAAATTTTAAACTTTATTTTCTTTACTCACATCAGCTACCTACACTTTTGTTCATGAAACTTTAAATTTCTGAACGCTTGAAATACGGATTGGTTATTTTAAGAAAGTATTGAACAACAAAGTAGTTTTTATATAACCATTTGAAATTCTAAAATTTCCTATTTATAGTTTTTGTAGGATAAAAATAGAAATGTTTAAGCTTATGAATACTGAGGCCAAAAGTAGTCAAATAAGCTTAAAGACTTGCTAAAGAGAAGTTAATCGCGTTGGAAAACTATTGAATTTTGGTGCTTTGATTCTTTTATTGACATATTTATTATTTTTGTTTTATAAACATTACTAATATTGCAGATGATTCTATTGCATTGGAAAGATGGCATCCTTTGCTTCGTCTTATATCTCCAAATCAGTTAGCCCATGCAAAGGTTATTATCTATTATTAGACTTTATGTTTTTATTGGTCCATGGCATCTTAATTATAATGCATTATTCATTATGGTAAGAAATATAAAATATACTTATCAAAGTGTCTCACAATGGAGGTCATTTTAACAGTGACATTTCACCTCCAAACTGTGAGACTTCTCAAGAGGATGGTGTATGTAGACAAGTGGCCCTCATCTTGCATACCTGCAGTGTAATTGATTATCTGTTTTGTAATTGGTTGATCTACTCAAATTAAGTTATGAATCTATCCTGGACCCCTTTTTGACCTCTTGTTACCTTGATAACAGATGTAGCTTGCATTTTTCTGCAAGCCTATCCGGAGGCTTGTGGTTGGGTACTTATAGGCTTGTGAAGATAAGGGGGGTCTGGTTTTTTTAAATTTCTTTCACCTCTTTCAATTTAATGTCTACCTTATATGGTCATTGGGCAGTACTAAAATGAGGTTTTTATCAATTTTCAATCTGTATACCATGTGATGCCAATGTTGTAACAACATGGACAAGTTTTTTACACTACATGATCAAAGTGCAGTCAAGTTTTTATCATGTGGTGTTTAAACCTTTTGGTACAACGTTGGCATCACATGATCAAATTAAAATGCACTTGCAGTTAACATAACATAATAATACTACCTAGGCAATAAAAAAATCACCACTCACTCTTCTCAGTCTTCAGGGAAGAGTGGTACCTTATTTGGCATCCTTAGAGATCTCGGGACATTGAGTCTCATAGGACATGATGCACACAAACTATATTTGGATTAATGTTATTATCATTATACATCCAGAATTACAAGACAACAAAACAACTGCCCTCGAATTTCCTGGTGGTATTGCATATGACCATGAGGCCTTGCCAAAAATAATTGCTGTTCATACTCTGATTGAACTAAGCCCAGACCAAATAAATGCACATGATGTCAGTGTGATTGACGTAGATGTCAAGGTATGTAATCAATAACCTTATAACACGCCATCTTCCAGGAGGATTTCTCTTCCTGCCTTTTAAGACTTGAAAAACCTTATTATGATTCATGGTATCATATATAATCATCCACTTGATTGTTTACATAGGATTATTACTTAGTAATGCACAGTGGTCCCATAGAAAATGCTCCATAGAAAAGTGCTCTGTAGAAAAGGCCTCAGTGGATTATAAACACAGAGGACAACTGCACACTTGATATAGAAATGATATATTATCGAATTAGACTCCTTCAGAATTTACTTTATTTTTGACATACCTTCATATATAATTTGCAGGAAGCAAGATTTACAGAAGTTTCAGTCACAGACRACACTATTTCTGGACCTAAAAATAGAAGATGGATAATACGTTCTAAACCAGAACTACCTTTCAGTCAAATTACACAGGCTCCAAAAACATGTGAAGAAATATGCCATTCTCAACCTTTGCCAAGCCCAAGCTGTCTTGAGACTTTCCCCAAAAAGGCCCTATTTAATGTTTGTGGATATTCTTGTGAAAACTTAGACTTAAAAAGTCCAACAACGACAAGTCAAGGCGAAGTTTATGAAAATAAGTTACCAGCTCCTTCAAGCCAAGATTTGCCAACATGTATAGCCTCGAAGGACACATCAACGAAGCTGATGATTTCAAGACATTTGAATGAAAATAAAAAGCAGGAAGAAACATCGACAGCAATGATATTAGGACAGTCAAAGGAAACTGAGAAAGAAGAAGCAACAACGAAATTAAATAAAATAATGGAAAAGGAGAAAGAAACATCGAAATCTTTGAAGTGGGATCATTCAAGTCAACGGGGCGATTCTGCAGTAAAACTTGGAAGAAGTTTAAACTCAAAACAGGATAATTCGCCAAATGCAAATTTGACAGCTAGTTCAAATGCAAAAAGTATTCCATCAGTCAAGTTTCCGGGACAATCAGTTAAAACTGCAAGAGTAGAAGAAAACATGAAACAGGACAAAATGGCTTTACACGCCACCTCTCTTCTTCCGTCAGAAGATCCGATAATTCTTCAATTTTTTGCAGATAGAAAAGGAAACTTGGATGAAACTTCACAAGCTCCAGGAAACGTGATCAAATTCTGTTCTCATCCTAAGCCTACTTTAAATGAATCGAAGGAGACTCTAGTAAAGAACAATGAAGCTCCAACGGTTAGAAAATGGCCACCAACGCAGCGAGTAAGAGTTTCAAAGGAAAACTTGACTGCGTCGAATCTTAACTCAGTTCATGAAACATCAAACTCAAAGAATACAACTGGAAGAAACGAACTCAACAAACATGACAAAACTCCACTTTCTACACAAAGCACACGATCTCTAAGACGTTCTGCTACTAGTTGTAGCTCTAGATCCCTCGGCGCAGCCGAAAAATCGTCATCCCCGAAGAATAACGATGATTCAAAAAATGTCAAGTTATCATTAAGGGAGAGGGTACTGAATAGAATAAAGCGGTTGAAGGACAACGCCAAAACCTATAAAGAAACGCCAGAAGCAAAAAACCTGTATGTAAAGTTAGCAAAATGTAGAAAATTAGGTTTTGGAGTAGCGTCATCTCTAAATGAATGGTCTAAAAGTGGAGAAACTAATCCGAAACTGGAGCTTGCTAAAGATGGGCAATTAAAGAAAAGGGCGGTGTCAGAAGAACTTCTGGAAGAGATTGTCTTGATGGAAACTTTGGAAAAAGATCGCAACACTTTTACAACGGAAATTACTACTGAGAAAAAGAACCTAAATTTAAGTCTAAATGAAACGAAATCGAATTATGGAATGAAAGAGAATATGGAAATAAAGAATGAAGTGAATAGCCCTGAAGTCAGTGCAAGGAAGGAACGTTCTTCATTGGCTTCTGAGCCCAGTTTTGTTCCCACAGATGAGTCAAAAGATGGAAGTAATGTTATCCAGTCAATTGGAGGTAACCATATTCAAGAACTCGAAACTTTACTGGGGAAAGTTGATGGCAGTGTTGACATGATTGCGATAAAAACTTTGAAAGAAAAACACGGGGATGTAAACTGGAATGAAAGAGTAGGTGATGTTGTCCAAACTTTTACTCCTGAAAAAGGAAAATCTCTCAATCGATGTCTTGACAAACTAAAAACCAACACAAGTTCTTTAAAGAGGACCTTGGATAGCGAAAAAGAAAACGGTTTACATGCTAACAACGTAGACGTCGGCTTCAGTTCTAAACGTCCTAGAAAAGGCGCGCCTAGAAGATTAGCAAAGAGGCGTTGGCCTTCTACTAGTGATGATTCTATTTCACCAGACACTTCTTTGTCTGATCCCCCAAGCAGTATAAATCTAACATCAAGTGACTCTGAGGATCAATCTTTTGTTCAGTCCAGCCCTTCCTCAAGTGACACAAAAGGTATGACTTTAGAAAAATATTTTCCGGCTTTTTGAACTTTACGTGGCAAAATGGGAAAAATCATGTTTATGTTGTTTCAATTCATAGGACAAAAGACAGAGGCAACCAATGAACCATTTTGCGAGAATATGATTGATTTGAGTACAAATGGGGAATTCCTGAACATGGAATATATGAACGATGATGGTATAATAATCTCTGCAGACCGTGACACGGAAGATCTCGATACATCATCGTCGATTGCGTTACCCGCACAGCCAGTATCAAAAAGCGTGACTGACACATTTGATAACGCTTCAACTAAAAAGGACATGCCAATGGAGCAAATGAAGGAGGCGGTATGGGAGCCTTCCTGGTTTAATGGTGAGGACAACACTAGTGTCTCTACTCAATCCTGGACATGCGTACCATACACTACCACCCCTCAGGAACATCATACGATAAAGACTTCTTTAGATAGAGAGGAAAGGATTAAAGCACTCTTGGCCAAACAAAGCCAGTTGCTATCAAAGATAAACAGCAATGCCAGTGGGAACTCTATTTGATGATCTTGCGGTGTCTCTCCCATTTTAGTGATTTCTTATGGTAAGTGATTGGTTTTTGAAAAGGAAACACTACTACTTTACTTAAACCCCTTGCATGTGAACGTCCAAGCAGCTCAATTTGGAGGACAAAACAAAAGACTTTTAATCTCCTGAGAATTGGAAACCTATTGTTATGTCCTCCATATGCATTCCGACATCCTGCACGACGTCTATTAGTCCAGACGCTGGACCCTCTCCCTTTACAGCTACGCTTTTGTTTTGCTCAAAAACAAAAGCGAAGCGGGAAAGGAGAGGGTCCAGCGTCTGGACTAGAGGTATATTTGACAGATTGTTTGACTCAATGTTGTCCCATTTCTGACGATTTCCATTCCTTTTGGTATTATATCTTTCTTGTCAAGACATATAAGAAAACCGGCTTTGATATGGAAAAGTCTAAAAGATAGGATTTGTACTGAAATTATTAGAAAGGGGAACATTGAGTCAAAGTAAAAGAATATAAAGAAACAGGAAACAAGAAGCCATCCCTTATTGATCGCCAGGGGGATGTTGGAGTATTCCTGTTACGACATCAAAAAGACTAACTGATTGCCTGAAGGGGCCCTATGTTTTTTTCTGTTCCCCCTTGTTTGTGATTGTTAGTGAGTGATCCCCCCATTTAATACATGTAAATATTGACCTGATTCCCCCTCTAAATGTCTAAAAACCATGCCTGATCCCCCCTAAATCCCCCAGGCAATTAATAAAGGATACGATAGGATTTGGTAGTGCGCCCACTAATAGCCCACTTCCAAGAGGCTTCGTGCATTAAATGCTCAGTGATTCGTGACAGGAGAAAAGAATTTAGAACGTAGCCTCAAACTGAAACCGTTGTGCGTGACAAGCGAAGCATATCTCGAAAGTAGGCTTTTTTCTTTTTATAGACTAAGAATCCCATACTTTGGTGCGCATTCACACCTAGACGTGCGTCTACAGATCAGTTTGCGTGCTTATTGCTTTCTCCTTAGTACATTTCTTGACGGCTTTATCAGCTTATCTGGTTCTCCCTGGTGACGCAAGACGACGCAAAGATTAGCACAAGCGCAAGCCAAGCCAAGAAAAACTTGCGCTTGTGTTGCTTCTATATTCATATGGAGTCGCGTCGTTTGCGAGAACCAGGCTTTACAAAATACTTTACAGCCAGAATGGTAATTTCTTATTCTTATTTGACTAAAACTAGTGTTACTGATTTATTAATGAATTATTAACTAACATAGGTGTAACCTCTTTAACCTCGTTTTCATGTTAACTCTATCCTTGAGCATTAGCGTAAAACATTTCGTGTTTCGTGAGTCTTAACCTTTATTTTGTTTTAATTTCTTGTTAATAACATATCTAAATGGATTTACGTTTCAGCTCAGGATGCCCTTAGGTTAAAGCTGCTGTTAAGGTTGATCAATTTAATACCGCAACACGTACGCAAAACTCAGTCGTAACCAATAAGCGTTTACGTTTTCTCCTGAATCAAAGAAGCCTTATTTATTCTATCTTACCTTTCTCCAGGTGAACTTAAGACAGTTCCTGAGGTTTTTTCAAAGGCTTCATTTACTTAGATTTTTTGCTCTTTGAAATATCGAACAATGACGTCATATTAACCCCCATTTTCTATTCCCCACGTCAGCGCTGTCGTCTAGAGGATTGTTTGGTGATACAAGCACATTAAAATATTTCACAATAATTCTTGGTTCGACGTACTGACGTGACTGTGGCTTAGTCATATCTTTGTTATGCTAGTATTTTTTTATGCTTTAAAAGGCCAACGCTTTTGTTATTAAATATTTACATATTGATAAAAAAGGATTCGACGTGGCGTCCTTTCAAGTGTTTCCTCGGTCGTAAATCTTTAAATGCTTCCCTTTCATTCTCTCATTTCTTTCTCTTTGTTGAGGTATTTTCATATTTTAGACTATACATACCCGAGTTTAATCCCAATAAATTAGAATCTAAACTTTTGATAATTCCATACACCTGCTATGCCTCGCCCCTCATGTCCTCAGGGTCTTAGACCATTGAACCAAGCAGTAGAAAACGCATGACGCACCAAACGTGGTTTGCATGTTATAATCCATCACTCTAGATCTCTCTTAGCACGCCTTTTCAAGATTAATATTCTCTTATTAACGATTTCTACTGATTAATCACTGTATTTTTAAAAAATTAGAAAATTAGTACGCACGTCATCTTTGAAATTATCGTCTGCGCAAAACAAATCAAAAACCGTTCGGTGCTATAATGTAATCCTGTAAATATTATTTCCATAAGTTTGGTTCAAACGTTTTCAAAAACGCCGGTGTGTAAGAATATCTCTTGGAGAAAAAAAATGAATACATTAAAATACAATCGGCTTGGCAAAGCGTCACAAATAGTCACGTTTGACCGTTGGCGTGGGGGATGCCTTGCGTTCCAACTTTTATAGTTTTAACGAATTCTACGTTCTTGACTTTATTTTTCTTCACCATAGTTCCTTAATTCTTTTTTGATGGCTATTTTTTTCCTGTTATATTTGGCTTTCTTTTGTTTGTTTGTTTGTAACTTTATTACGTCGTTTCCATTTTGCCGCAAACGCTTTGAGTTCCATCCATTTTTTTTGTAGAATTTTCTTTTCTACGGGAAGGGCGTGGGAGGCCTTTGGAGAAGGTTAAGAGGCGGGTTGTCGTGACGAAAATATTTCTTGGTCAGGAATTATTACACGCACAAGGATTATAATACCACAATGGCACGATCATACACGTTTTTTTTCAGCTTTCTTGATTTATTTCTTAATATCTTTTCGTTTTTATAAATATTTTCTTTAATTACATAATATTCTTATTTTCATTTACTTAAAGTTCATTCAATCCTGTATATAAAACTTATATTTTCTTTAATTTTTTAGCGTATTTATATACATAACACGACGATATTTTTAAGATGGCTTTCCATCTTCGTCATAATAAATTCAGTAGAAAACGAGCTTAAGATCTCTAATCGCACGCGCTAAAACTCACCACACATACCTTGACTTTCAACTTAAAACAAAAAATCCTCACTCATCATTTCTAGAAATGGTTTCTTAGAAATATAATAAATATTACTATAGATAACCTTAAAACTTAAATTAGAAGAATATAGTACCGTAGAATTGATTCCTAACATGAATAGAAATTTAAGTAGATGAATAAAAAAATGGGATTTGAAAAGACTGAGAATTCTACCAGAAATAACTCAACAAAAATAATATCAATATATTATAAATAATATAAAAACAGCAGTTGATATCGACCTTACAGGAAAAGTAAGGGGGTCACTTAGTCCACCATTAAATAAACCCCATCGAATACTCTTCAAATCCCATTCACTTCAGGTTTGAATTATTCTGAATCAGAAAGTTCGAGTTGAGAGTGGCCTACTTAGGATGAGTCATAACCGCGAATATTTGATACACTTTGGCTGTTCCTTTCAGTGCGTTTGTTGCACCGCGTGCTTTCGACGATTGCAGTTTCTGAGGTCAAATCCTCCATCATTGCTACAATGTCACTGTTGCTTCCTTTAACAGAAGCTTCTTGTTTTTCTTCCATTTTCGTGTCTTCCTGGCGTTTTTGAACTACCACACCCTCTAATATCATACCATCAGGTACTACTTCTCTAGATTCTTTCTCCAGGCGCCGTATTTTCTTGATTAAAACAACTTCTAGGCTACTCAAAAGCTTGCGTCTCCATTTTAATTTTTCTTTCTCTAGTTTTTCTCTCGTGTCCTTTAGTTTGCTACAAAGTTCTTCCATACTCATATTCCTACGTGGTCTCTCAGCAACCGAACTAATGTTCTCTAGGCAGGTATTCTTGGAATCATTTTTCAGTTTTTGTGAAATATAATGTAAGAGGATTTCTTTGTAATTGGCTGCTTTACCGTAAGCGTCCAGTTGCAAAGGAGGCAACTCGTCCTGCGTCTTTTCGTTTATTCCTTCCATCTTGTTATTATTCCTGAGCTTGTTCCTAGGGGCCATTTTAATCTTAGTTACTACAACGTCATCGTCATCTCTCTCTGGTTCTGCTTCATTCTTTTCCTCCTGTAATACAAGCAATAGAACAATCATCAGAATAAAGCTCCATTGTCTATAGTAGTTACTCCAGGTCTCATATCACTTAGTGCACCATTATATTATCATAACATACAGGATCCTTTCTAGACAAACTAATTATTACTTTTGTTTTTCATATTGAAGCAAAGCTTATGATGAGGACTGAAATTTCGGCGCTCACGACTGTTTGACATGCATGTGGTTTTGGAGTCTTCTAGAACTTTCTTAGAGTGATTCAGTTCAATTGATATCATATATTACCATTGAAGAAGGTATCTTTGACCCCAAAGAAGTATAAGGGGGAACAGCTGAGACAGGGACACCCTGGAATTTTTTTTAAATGGATAACTCTACTCCATAGTAATAAAATTGAATGAATGGTGACTGAACTCAAACTCACCTCTTTAGGGAGACCATAGGCCTTCATATCATCTGGAGTCATAACTTTTAATAATCCTTCCCCAACGTCTCTTGACATAACATCGGTGGGCATAGACTCTGGGCTCGGTGGCCACCACTTGRCTTCCTCTTTAGCGATATTACTCTTCCCCTCTGTCATTTCTTCGGTTTTGACATCACCCGAMTGTGTTGGCCTGTAGATAGAGCCGGTGATTTTCGCTTGGACGTGACGTTGTCGCATCCGAGCTTCGTGTTCTTGTCTTCCTTTTATACCATGTGTGTAAATAGCCGCAATTTTGGGCATACTGTCATGATCGATAGCAACCCCTCCATTGATTTTTAAGTTCAAAAACAACCCTCTCTTGGTGATGACTGTTGTATCACATGAATCAAAGTCTCTGGTCTCTTGCTTAATATGTCCATTAAATGTATTGTTCCTTGAATATCCGACTCCTTGCGAAGTAGAGGGTCCTTTATGGGCCTTGAAGCTCATATAATCATCTGTATCTATATAACAATTGCCATCTTCGTCGATAACTTTTTTCGAATCCTTGACTCGGACAAGTCCACTAAAGCTAGATTGGTGCGCTGAATTTGAAGGAAAACTATTTACAAATGGCGTATTCGTGTTATTTTGATGGTAGTTTTTTGCGCCTACCCGCTGTGAATCGCTAATAACATTCACGCGATTCGTGTCGGAAGGCGTTGTAAGTTCCAAGTTCTGTAGCACTTGATTATAAACCCATTCCTTTTTTCTAGAAATGCTTTGCTTTATGAGTGCCATCTGAAAGTCGGCCTCTGATATTTCTTCCTTTCCTTGAAAGAAAGACTCGAAGCATCTTTTCTTCGCCGCTTCAGGCTTGAAGTAAACATCATCAGTGCGAGCTCGTTTCATGGCAAGTCCCAGGTTTGATTTTCCTGTGAAATCTCCGTTGAAAGAGCTCAAAGGGTTGTTCCTAAATCGTTTGCTGTTATCTGTAACTGGTGATATATGAAGTGGCGAATTCTCGTGGAAAGGAAACGTGGTACGAGGAAAGACCATGTCTGTACGACCGAAACTCGAAAGTGTCTTTATAATGGGATAGCTTTCTTCTGTCTCCCGTTTTGGTTCAGACTGAAGCTTGGCTGTTGGTACTTCTAAAATACCTGAGGAAAAAAGGAAGTAAAAAAAACATGGTGAGATTTCGGCACGTATTTTCTATACACTGGCAATCGATCGTATCGGTGTGTTTCATCATTCTCATGACAAACAGAAGGCCAATTCTAATCTGTTTCTTTCTTCAACAATTTGCAAAGAACCCTGAAACAGAACTTGAAATTATACAAACATATACACGAAATTGTACAAAAATATGTAATGGATTTTGGTCTTCACCGTTCACATCGACTGCTTTATAGTGATTTGAAGTAAAGCCGCCGGTAAAATCACAAAGAAGCCCTTCGAAATATTTCTGTTTGATTTTTCTTCCACTCGATAGACTTACTTTCTATTCGATGCCCAATGAGCCAAATTTGAAAAACGAGTCTAATATTTCAAAGTCTTTTTCGCGAGCAGTGCTGTTAATCCTATGGCTATGATGTTCTGCGATGAATGGATCGACCGGCCGAGATCATTTGTATACATAACCAGTGGCTATTGTCAAAACAATCAGATGCTATTTCGCGCTAGTCACGTTCCTGATACGGACGCGTGACGAGCAAACCTGCGTACGTGATATACGTGATGCTATGTAAGCGCTCGCTAACAACCTCAAGAACAATTTAAAAATGATCTACTTGTTCCTGTCATCATTAAAAGTTGGCTATTACCATGGAAGATTCGAATCAAGGGATACTCAAAATCTAAATTCCCGAAATATCGCGAAAGCCCATTTTGATCATGTGTTTCGCGTGTACGAGATGGAATATAATATTGCCCTATATTTGATATCCACTTCATATGTCAATAGCATGTCAATCTCAAGCACAGTTCAACATATGGAGCATACAGATCCCAAAAATAACATCCGAAACTCCTTTTTTTTCTCCCAAGATTGTATCAACTTCACCGGCAACTTAGGTGCCGAGGAACGATCGTAAAAATCCCGGCGAGTGATAGAATTCCGAGTCATTCGCACTCATGCGATTCTCATCGAAATATTCATTTCCCCAGCGGATGTGTATAGTCGTTTGAAATTGGGTAATAGAAGCAGATGCTGGTGTAGAATCTAATGTGAATCTATCCAATGTTTTGATGGAAGCGAAAAATTATATATTTGCAACACCTCGGGATAATTTACTTCCCTTTTGCTACTGCCGAGATAACCGCACCCTCGACAAAACCTAACACGTATCGACAGATAAATCCAGCATTTTGTGTGTGTTTACATCTAGATTTCAGTCATAAACAACAAGAATCTTATCTCTGTRTGAAAATGGGCTTTGATTGTTGTTTTTCAGTTTCCAAAGAATTATCACTCACGTAGGGGTCGGTTCGACTTTGAGAAAAAGCGACAGGTGTTTGGTATAAACGAGATCGCATCTTACCCACTTATCAGGCGACTTATGAATAGGTAAATCTTATTGGATGCTGTATTTGCAATCCAACCGTTCACTAAAATCCTTTCTTCCTGGTTTAGCTCATAATTTGTTTTTGTCCTTGCATCCCCACTATCCTAGATCATCATATTCCATCTTATTTGGATAAATATTTTCTGAGCCCTGTAAAAAAGATAAAAAACCAACCCCCCTATTATATTTCTAATTATAACAGAACTCTATTTATACATCCACTTAGAAATGAAAATGAAAAAAAAAGGAACCCGCTGAAATTAACATATCTAAATCTGTATAATTTTGTTAATAACGCCACGCAAGACAAGACTCTGGTTGTTCTATTTCAGTCTGATTATGATGAATAGATAGTTCTCTAACGCACGTATAAGGCTACGACTGGTCCACTTCCTATATAACATTTCTCGTGCCAAGCTACACAAGAAATCTCTAGGACTGCTGTTTTCCATATGCTATATAATCTTATTAGAATGGCCGTGGTTGTTCTCATTGTGTGATCAAACGTTTCACACATCTTGCCCTACTTGGACCTCATTACATTCAATAATGATTTTCGGTATTTACTTTCACACCTTTTTTAAAAGACTTTAACACCTTTGCGATGACTTCGATCGAAAACTAGTTCGCGATTATTAGCTTTTCTATAGTCCACCCGTTAATCAGTCTCTAAAAAGAAAGGAAATAACAAATATAGAAAGCAATCAACATCGCTACTAGTGCGTGAAGAGTGAAAGCGGTCAACTGCATTGAAAACAACGCAGTAACGCCACGTAAGATAACCAAACCGTAACGCCATGTAAGACAACCAACGCGAAAAGTCACCCACGTGGAGTACTGAACTAACTTATCTAAGTATAGAAACATGTATTCCGTCCTGGCAATGCTTGCGTCATATCGAAACACGTTCATATACCCCTGACTATATATAGCTAGGGGAACAGTCTTCCATGCAATGTTTACCCTTTTTAACCTATCTTTTTAAAGCTGAAGCTAACTGGTTGAGATAGTCTAAAAAGATATAACTAGCTAAAAACTAGTGTGAGCTGCGTCGGTGTTTCTAATGAAACAGTAATGATGAAAAGGTAAACTATACACCGTGAAAAGATGAAAAAACTTACTGACGTTTCGGACGCTAGTCCTTCGTCGGAGTAAAAGAGAAAGAAGTGGTAGAAAGGAGTGTTGAGATAGTCTACTAACTATATATGGTTGAGTGACCCTCCAGGTGTCATTATACTAGAATTGCTATCCCAAGGGTCTCACCCCAGGGGAGAAGCATGTTGATCCACACGTCTTGTCATAGATCGGTACCAGGGTGAAACAAGTACGAGCAACACGCGATACTAAAATAGAGGGGAAAATTATGATGGATTATTGCGATACCATTTTTTCCTTTGTCTTATATTATACTAGGTGTGCCGTAGATATAGATCTTATTTTCTAGCCGTAGCTAACTTTTGACTCTTTCGTGTTACCAATGAGCCGTAGAACAAAGCTAACATAGTGAACATTTCGAAACCGACTTCTTTGAGTGAGATGGCGCCTTGCGGAAAAAAAGCCAGACATGACAGTTGTTTCGTTTAGAGATCTAGTCACGATATCAAACCTGGTCTATATAACCATTATCATCACTACCAACACCATCATCATCGTCATTAGTCATTTGAATGAAAACAAATCACTGGTAGTACTGGGTTACCAACTTAGTATAGTATTACCGAGATATATAGTGCTCGTTTGATTAGGTTTACGCTCATTATTACACGTTTCTTCGTGCCACTGATGGAAACAAAGTTACGACTTTTGAAGGCGGGCGGAACAATTAGAAATTGACAAGCAATTTTAGCTGTCTCTCTTCCCAATTAAGGAAGCTAGGTAATGACTTATTTCTGACATCAACTGAAGTATCTATCTGTTGGATGCCGATTGGCGCACGCGACAGGTACGCCACTCAAAATCCAACACGGAATCGGAAAACGTCCCTCTTTGGAAAATGTCAGTTCAGACTAAAACTCTCAAAGAAGAAAAAACAGCGTTCAATAGTTTGAAGGTTGAAGCGCTCAGGAGCTTAAAAAATTCCGTGTCACGGTACGGAATTAAATGTCTCTTATGATCATCTCTGATAGTGATGTAATACAAGAAAAGAGCCTTTCTGATATTGGATTGACCAACTTTTCTTTAAATTGACAATAAATCTAGGAGCTGAAAGCCTTAGATCAACAAGGATGTCAAACTCGAAAGGGGACTTTGGGTTCCTCGGTGTCAAAGTGGCAGACTACAATAATTGCGTGCAGACCTAGGTATTGAAGTTTGTGGGTTAAGCTAATGGTTGATACTAAAGCTGATACCCCCTCTGGCGTACATGCACTTGTTTACTGAGGAGAAGATGCTCTCCATGCTTAGTCCAGTTTGCGTTGATTTACATTGGGATCTCTCGGAATAATAATAATGATCCCACTCGTAATGGATTCGAAAAACATAAATTAGTCTTCCTGAAGTATATAAATGCTTTTCGATACTGCACGAAAGCAAAAATGTTCGACAAAATGACCCCTTTTGGGATATAAGGCTCACGCCTTGGTTGTGTTCAAGATATATACGAGCTTTACTAGAAGAGAAAGTCTAAAACGATTTCTAAACCGAAAACTTGTGATCTTTTATGCATTATCATAATTATTTTCTCCTAACAAAATGCTCCCCATAGATAAAGCATAAATTAAACGCACTTCAATTAGTTAATAAGTAGGAATAAAATGAAATAAAAAACACAGAAACCTCTACCAACACCTTCTTGCTAACAAATTCTATCAGGGGTGTCATTTCATGACTTAATGTTCTTTTTTAATTCCATCTTTTAATGTCTTTCGCTTTGCTCTCAACAGTTCCTTGTTCCGTGACTGATCAATGAGCTGTCAACAAAATCGCTCTTTTCAAGCTCATTAAACATTCATGATCATTTCTCTTTGAATGAGAGTATAGAACCATTGGAGTCCCCCCAAAAACTGGCACCTTGGTGTAAAATGAACGTGTGATGGCACCACTCCTTTAGTGAAAGACTGACTCCCTGGACAAAAACCAAGGACCTCGTCAAAAAAGTAGCAAGGAAAGTTCAATAAACTTGATTGAGTGCGAGGTGTGTGGAAAGAAAAGAACGAAAATATATGGGATAATCTTTTGTCAAAGTTACAATGGCCGAAACAATGTTGTTGAGGACCAAACACACGAGAAACATTAACACGTTAATAAGTGGGACAGACATTAGCACGGAACTGTGTGAGCTTCCCCTCCTCGCTAAAATAAATAATCCTTAATCTACAAAGAATCTATCACTAACTTGCTATCTATATCAGTCGATATCATTAGCTATGAACTTTCTTTTACTGGGGAAAGCATAGTTTTCAAAACTACGACCGCAACCTGAACACCCTGCTTGGAAGAAAACCCCTCAGTTATTTTTACTCGAAGTTTTTCAGCTCGCCTAGAAATCCTCAGTAATGACATTGAGAAAAGGATTAGGATATTCTAGAGGCCGAGCAAAAATGTGTTACCTTTTCGGTTTGTCTTATTCTGAGTTACTCTTCTCACTCGGATACGCTTTGCTCTTCTCTCCTGTTGGACAATCCAAGCCTCCCTGCTCATCTTTCGTCCTAACATTTTTCCTACTGTGAAATCTTTTTCACCTAAAGCCGGCGTTGTTCTGTTGTCAACGGTGTCGTGTGTAAGACCGTACTCCTAGTTATCTTTCACTTCTATATACCAAAATACCTCATTCCCAATAGCCAATAGGATTACAGCACTTGGAATACAAATAGACTAGTTCTTTGCGTGCACTGTCCGGAGATATGACAGTCACTAACATATCAGATCACCTGCTATGACTGTTCAAACACGCGCACACGAAACCCAAAAAAATCGACTACTGGGCAATACTAAACGGGTACCTAGACGGATCGATGGTCGATGGGTGGCAGAACTGTTTGGTTTTAAATAGAATGGATTAATAACTACAACTACGGGATTTACGAGGCGGAGAAAAATTAGCACTCGAATGAGTGACTGTTGTTGTTTATAGCATATCATTAATATCCGTTCTTTGTGGCTGAACAGTTTTGTCACTTTTTATTGTGTTCGGTTTTAGTAAAGTATTAATCAATTAAATTAACTCCTTTTTTGAAATGGTATTTTGTTCACACGTAAATTGTGGAGCTTTCGTGCAGAAATTTATTTTAATAGATAGCTTCCGGGAAGACGAGGACTTATGACTTTTGGTCAAGTCTTATCTATGGAATCTTCAGATTTCTCGTTTTACTTTATTATTTACCGGTAAAATCTACTGGGATGGGCTGTGACCGGCACGGCAATCCGTACGGTGACTTGATAATATTTTCACGTTTGATTTAGTCAATGTGTCAACAGATAATTCAAAACAGGAGCAAACAACGTAAAGAATGAGTGATAGCATCTAGAATATTTGTTATTCATCTCTTGATATGGCTTCATTCAATTCGTGCATTTCTATAATTTCTGAAGAGAACTAGAAAAAGAACGAAAAAAATTGAAAGGGTGAAAAAAAGAAGAAAGAAATGATATCATATGGCCGATGCACTTTCTTTCTTCAAAGATAATCTATCAATCGTAGTGTCACTTTTCACGCCATCTGTTATACCTTGCCACTGATTATTGTCTAACAAACACTTTTTTATTTGCTCTAATAATCATCACCCAACTACGTGGGACTCTGTTTTATTTTCTATTATTTCTTTTCTGAAAGGATCAGTTAAAAATTTACTACCAGTAATCATTCGTTGTCCCAGCACTTCCGTGATTACCCTTTGAAAAACATTTATGTTACGTGGAGAGATCTTGTTTGATGTGGGCGACAGCTATTCTTCTTTCGTCACGGCATACTGCAACTTTCGACAAATGTAGCTAAACTTATTTTGTTAAATAAACGTGTTTTCCCTCGTAACCAGATCCAGTTAACATTCCTGTCAGGTTGGCCGCCAATATTCCTGGTATCAGTTTTGGACAGTATTTTGACRGTTTTCTTTTTACAATAAACTGAGCTTTGCCTCCAGCAATTCGTCGACAGTTTACCTAGAGCTTAATGCTTGCCAGATTTTGGAGAGAGAAAATCCAGACAAGCGTAGTGATAAAGTCTCCAAGAACCATGTTGAACCGCTTTTGCTTTATTAATTACTGCCTGAAATAATAAAACTTTGCACCTTCTTTTGGTGTTCATATAACTTAATTTTCTTCTTTCCTCTTAACGATTCTGTCAGCGTTTAGGGAACACATACATACATAGCCAAGTATTTTTATTGTCATGTCCCGACTTTGTGAAGCATTATTAAATGTCGAGATAAATGATGACCATATTTTTTAACCGAAACACTCCAAGGCTTTTAAGATATGACGTTTGTAGTGAGTGTCTTGTCTCTGTTTGTTGTCAGATCCCCTTTTTTATATAATCTGCGCTTTTCAATTTTAAGATTAGAATGTTCTCGAATATATTTGCGATTTTAACACCATTTCCTCGGGTTTCCTGCTTTTCGGTTCTTTTCTCTCTCCTATTATATTTTTTAAACTTTGTTCCGTTTCAGTTTATTTTATTTCTATTCCTTTTCTTCCCGTTTTCGTTCCTCTTGTTGTCTTTCCTTTTCTACTCTTATTTTCATTTTTCCTTTACTTTCTTTTTTATTCCCTATCTTGATATTCCAGCTTATAAGAGAGATTACTTCAGCGACAACTATGAACTCACCCCAGGCCTAACGCTTCTCGCCAAGCTGCAGCAGCCCTGGAGGGAGTAACATTTTAGAGGGGGAGGGGAGAAAAAGATTTTTTTGTACAATCAGACATTTTGAAGATCGACAACATGCCACACGTACTGAACTTCAGTTCCTGAATCCAATTTACATGTTTAAACATACAACCAAAGAGGAAACGTTTCGACGTTCCTTTGACCTTGCACATTTTGTTGATTTTGAACGTAAATCAAGAGAATACAAACGATTAATGGAATAAAAGAACCTCAAATGTTAGTAAGTCTAGCAGTAACCTCAAGAAGATTAGTAATGACACGGGGAAAAAAGAAACGGCCACCACTACAAAAGGAATGGTAGGATCTCATTAGATTCAGTTCTATTGTGAATACATAATTATATCCCCTGGGGGTGACCATGGGGGTTGGGTTCTAGTTCTGCTGCTGCAAGTCGGCCCGGTAAATTCTAGACTAACAGGTTCTAGATCCACGGATTTATTAAAGATTTCCTATCTAAACTACAAATTTATTCAATACTGCTGTGATACTGCTCAGTCTCTTATTTTTATTCCAATAGTTATTTTAACACATTATCATAAATGGCTAGTTTCAAATCTGATTTATGACGTCGATTTGCACTCACCGCTTTGACAAAGAAATAACAGATCGACTATAATCCTCGAAAAGGGTTTGCGTTTTCCTCAATCGTTTTACATACACTTTTGTTACTTTTGTGAAATAAGGAATAAAAGCAACAAAAAAGAAAAGAAAGAAAAGAAAACGGTGACGATATATTCTGGCTACGTGTGGATATTACACCCTGCTGGTAAGATGAAAAATGGTGAACGACAACGCGAAACCGATCGACCAAAAATTTGCTAAAAAAAGGGAAAAAAACTCCTGAAAACCAACCAGCCTTAATCTGGCAACACGTCGTACTGGTTATGTTTGCACACGTGGATCAGCAATGTATTCGTTACAGTACTCAACACAGTATACAGGCGACGGTATTTCTTTTAAATATCTACATTATCTCATCCAGTAGCACAAAAATTTCCATCTCAACTCTTTGGTAAAATCGAATGAACGAGAAAGACGCGCACACACCATTGCTTCACTGAGTAAAAATATATACCTTATATATTCATTAATATACAGACTAGTCATTTCGTGGTTTATATTAATTACTCATATAGAACGCTGTTCCAAACGGGATATATTTAACGCTTGGTGGTTGTTTAAAATTGAGCAAAAGCAGATCAGTTATATTTTTCGAGGATATTTCTAGACAAAATATTTTAATTGCTTGGCGAATTGAAATAAAATCTGACCCCGAGGAAGGAGTTTCTTTAAGCAGATTAAATCTTCGTATTTCGCAATTATAAAAAAAATAACTCACTCCACACAAAAGGATGTATAAGAATAACTTGTGTCCAACACAGCGTCATTCTCAGTCAAGGTTGATTTTAAAACTAAACTAGAATAAAATAAATCTCTTTAATTCAGTGTCTAGTCTAGCGACACTAGGACACCTCTAGGGACAGCTTTTCCTCGCTACCACTACATTCAATACTGATTCTATGCACACAACACTCCAGACTCACACGTTGGTTTTTATCGCAGGGAGAAAAATTTTWAATCTGATTGATTTATGGTAAAAACACGGAGAAACAACTTTCATTATCACTATATTGTAAGAGTACTATGAACTCATGAACGCACGTGTGAACCGGCACGTCACATTAAGAGTACGGTTATCTGAACAAAATATAACGTTCAATACTTTTTAAATAATTTTCATATACCTTTTTCCCTTTGAATCGAAGGATAATGATATTTGTGCTCCAGTTTTGCTGAGAAAATGTTTCAATTTCCCTAGGCAGATGAAATAGTCGGTCTAGTCTGGCTGTGCCGGCTGAAGATGAATATTCTTGACAAAGCAAACCAATAGTATAAGCCTCGTTGTGAGCCTTATAAATTAGACACGACAATCCTATGACGTTATTCAACAGGAAACTTCGAACCACAAGTTTGTGGGTGTACGTGCAAGTATTTCGCGATATTGCTCTAATATTTTGACACGATCATTTGAAAAAAAATAATAACTTGGTGTCATTTTGGTGTCATGTTTAAATCAAAGCTACAAAGCGCTCGTTAAGCAAAGTGTCTGATAGAAAAACTCTCTTAAAAAGTCTTTTTATCTATTTGGTTAGTTTTAATAGACCCATGYTATTAGATGAAGCAAGTAGTCATTCACACAGTGATGTGAAAGTTAGAAAATTCACTAAGTGTGGCTCAACATTTCCATAGTAACCGTTTTAGTATCGTTGTGCAGCTGTCAGAAAGGACGTTGTTTGAAAGAGCGTTACCATGACAGCATACTTTCCTCTACTCTCAGTTGCTCCAAGGTTTATTGATAACCATGGTAACGAAATTTGGCAGGCACTGCTGTCAACTTTGAAGGACAGCTGGAACTGTTTGGAAGTGATGACATCATACTTGTGACTTTTCCTTGTGACCTCTAACTTCCAAATAGACACAAAAAGTCTGTCCAAATAAGTACATTGTTTATAAGAAAAGAAAAATTACATAGACTTCTCGTGATGGATTAGAACTTAGTGATCAAAGATGCTTATGGTATTGAGTATATGTTTACCGTCACGTCCCAAAACTTTACCCAAACCAAACTGAGGCACCACAAACGCAGACGCGACTCTGATAATATTCAATTAATAGCGACAATCATTGTCTGGAAAACAGTGGAATGTAAACACCGATGTCTGATTAAAACTGACAGACAATCAATTTCGTCCCTGCGGGGTAAGAATCTATACGGTTATCACGTTCTCTTGTCTCTTCTTTGTTCACCGGATCGATATAAAGTCTAGATAATTTTAATCAAACGACAGCACCTAAACTGAACTTAAAGTTCAAGTTCAACTTTTTGTAGCTCTTTTTTTTGGCAAACATCGTTAATCCCAGCTCTTATTTAGTTCGATTTTGTCATCATACGTGCATGCCCCTAACACCCTTGGACTATATCTTCTCTGATTGTCCTTGTTGAAACCAGTACTGCCAGTATTGTCCTGGCTGCCAGATTCTTATAATTAGTACCAGCTGGGCCAGTTGACTGTTATAGAAAAACCAGGGTCAACCAATCAATCAGATTCAAGAATTCTATCAAAAGATGAGGTTGAGCCACTGTATTTTTACACCCCTCCCCCCAGGCTAAGGGCCCTTGGGGTATGTATTGATCTTGAGTAGCCCCTCACAAGATATACCATTGTCCACCAGGGTAAAAGTCAACGCATGCAAAATTCGAGGTGAAGGAAAAAATGGACATCCTAAATATGTAAATATTTATACTATGGAAATGGAATAAAGATTATAATTACGAAAAAAAAATTTTCTATATATATATATAATCTATTATACTCTAATCATTTCTAATAAGTAAGTTTCCTAATAGTAGAAAAGGGCGTAGTGTACCTAATATCTAATAGTAGTAGGAAAAGCAGACGTACTCCAATTACAAGGGATCTAGTCTTGCTACAAAGAAACTTGTCCTTGTCTTATTAGAACGTTTGATGATTATTTCATCAAGCGATACGTAGCACTGATTAATATTAATAGTCTACTGAACAACGAAACTGGAATAGCCATACGTGCTAAACGATGTATAGAGGCTTTGCGCCGTCACGTGATGGCAGGCATGACAGGAGGCAGGAACAAAGTGAATCTGGTCTAATCTGATATTTACATGAAAAAGAATTCAGTTTCCCAGGGAAAAAAGACTGTATTGTTGTGCCCTCTGTCATGGCTGCCATCACGCTGGCGATGGTGCAAAGCCTTTATTGCAAGAGTTATGAAGCCATGGCAGGGAGATAAGCGATACGAGTTAAATAAAGCACGATTTTCGTGCATGTCATCACAGGATGTATACAACAATAACCGTGCTTTGACTTAGATCAACCCATTCGTTTCATTTGTTTCAATACAATTTAAAGGTATCTTAAGTACTTTCACACTCAAACTGAATCAGTGCTAGGAGGGTTGATTTTCTTTCATGATAAATACGTGTACAAATTTGCCTTGTCCTTAAATAAACTAATTCCTGTCAGCAACATTTGAACGCATTATCTTAGGCCTTCAAACATGTCAAGGAATACAATTTGCCTGCCATTGTCCGAGGTTTTTTGATAAATCATGCAACTCAATGACATCTTTTCCTTTGGACGTTCAGAATTTAGGAGCGTGCTTTGGGACATGACTTTATTGCGGATATAGCACTTATGGGGACATTTGGTGTCATGATAACTATGATATACATAGAGAATTTAAAATATTAAATRTATTTATCATGGATATTTTAGATAGGGCTAATGACTATGGTTGTCTCATATATTGATGTGCTTCGAGTCACGGCTGTGATCATAAAACAAAGTCAGGGATCTATATTTATGCTGTAAATGCTGCGGTCTTCGCTGTAAAGCCGATAAAGAAAACGTTTTTTGATCCGATCTGAGAGGAGAAATCGCGCGCGCCTTCCCATTCAACGTATATTAGCGGGTCTATTTTGACTAGAAAATAAAAGTCTTGAAATCTTACTGTCTTTCAGAAGATTTTTCTTTTAGGATAAATCTACCCTGGTTGAGCATTTCTTATAGAAATTAATAGCGCCAGGAACTCAAATGACGGACAACTATAAGTTTCGCATTCTATGGCTGTGGCAGACACTCAAGGGTCCTCAAGCCCAATTACTTAGTAAAAGAGCAAATGTACAAACTGTAGTCCTAATATTTTTGTTAGATTCGTGTGAAACTATTTTTTGAATTGTTTCCATACATACAGAAGTAGTACATATCCAAGTAGTTGCTTGCTCTCCTTGTTGCGCTGCTTTTGTGCTGATGCAACGCGGGGCCTACATGGTATGTTCAGATCATAATTTATATTTTTATATTTCTATTTCAGTTTCTAATGCGCGTGTGAGCATCTTCCCATGTAACACGCGCAATATAAGTATTAAATTATTATTATTATTATTATTAAATTATTATTATTATTAGTCTGCAGATTTGCAAACATACGTTTTTTCATACTTTTGGCCTACCACCAAAAGAACTATAACGATGAGAAATTGTCTCAAATATTGAATACAAGCGCCGGTTTGAGGCATTTTCTTAAACCATGTGTTTATTGTTCTTTCTATGTCTATCACATAGCACTGAATGGATGAATTCACAACGCCCCTAAGAAGTTGTTATATAGATGGCCCTTTAAGTAACAGGCACAGGAAAAAGACGGTAAACAAACCCAAATCATAGCCTATCTTTAAGCACTAACATGATTTATTATGATTATAAAATGAATAAAGAATAGGGTCCACATGCAGATCGTGGTGCCGTTTTTGCTCATATCCTGTCCGCTAGCCACAAAAATGACTAGAAGCATCGAAGAAGAACGAATATGCCCGGACGCGGGGCGTCCTACAGAGAGAAGAGAACGCCAAAACATTCTCAGTTCGCTTTCAAGGCATGTCATTTTGATCGTTATTTGTTTAAACCGTACGATGATAAGCTTGCAGTGAAACAAAGACAATTGCTTGTGGGTGACGAGTAAACTTCGAAAACGGGAAGTAACTGGCGAGGATCATGAGCCTACTGTAGACCCCTAAATTTCCATGTRCGCACGGCAAACTGTAGTGAAGAAACGGTGAGATCACTTAGAAAAAAGGCTGAAAAGATTTTAAATCGAGAAAGAAATGTCCGTTTTGTCGACTGGTCTTATTAATGGCATACATGCATGTGTCCTACAGAGTACAAGCCATTTCCTTTATTTTTTTTTTATGTCGCTTAATGGAGACACATAGCAGGAGGTTCCACGTTATCACCTCCACAGACACCATTATCGCTGAACGACACCCAACGATACGTGATCACAGAAACTGAACTTAAAACACATACAAATGTGAAGGCAAACAAGCTAAATTACAAAATAATGAGAGAAAATTTATTACTTCCTCGGTTTTTTCTTTCAGCTGTGATATTTTTAGGTAGTTTAAGGGCTGTATAGAACAAGACTTCCTAATTACGTTCAAATACTGTCGTAATTAAATAGGAAAACTAACTTGACACTTACTATTATCATCGTATATAATGAATGGTTCTGCTCGGCAAGGTAGGGTTCCAAATCCCCTATAGTAAATCCAGTTAAATTCAACGAGAACATCGATCTGAAGCATCACGTTTTGAAGAAAAACCACGTCATCCATCACCAACCACTTCAGGTCTTACTTTTAGTATTTTTGACAATTTGCTTAGCTTTTGGTAGGAAATTAAACAATATGGCTTTCAAAAATGCGTCCATAGTATATTTGAATTCAAATTTATATTCACTATTAGATACCGTTCCTGAGGCTTTCTCTTCAAAACAACAGGCACCTATTTCCGCTTCTTTCAATGACGATTGTTCAAGCCAAATTTTTATCATATTTATTTTCTAAGTGTGTAATTATCAAGAGGCTTTGACGATCTCTTTTTAGGCTGTTACCAGAGCAATATATTCGGATCTCGGCGGATTCAGTACTAACTTTCAGTAAAATCGTTATTGGATTTTCGTTTAAGTTTAACCAGTCAGTGTGGGAGGAATATATACGTATAGCTGCATTCTTTACTGGCTAAACAAGCTCGTGGACAACCAACACTTAAGGTCTCACCCACTCTTTTAAAATAACCTTTCCAACGCAGGCTAAAGTTCAAAACTTATTACGAAATTTCGAGAGAGATTCCTTTTTCAGTAAAGATGTAGTAATAATGTACAAGAAAAATAGTGGGGGCTTTCAAAACCTAGGGCTTTCCTTGTTGACTGCTCTTTTAACCTGGTATTTTTCCAAAAATATATATATAAAGACCACGTTCAGGAGCAACTTCTGAAACTACCCTAGAATATAATCTTTATATTATTATTTCTTATTTCAAACTGGTAGTCCTGGTAGATAGAATACGATATGATTAACACCTTTCATCATCATGATTTATAGTTGAAACATGGATGACCCAAACATGGATTATATTAAATATGATTTCAAAGTTCTAATAAACTTACCTGAATTTAGTTCGTGTTCTCGGACTGTCCCATCTGTTTGTTTAATATCTGTTATACTGTTAGCCGTTTCCATTTTGTCAAACTGCTATGCTCCTTCCATCATTAAGATTATCACAGACCAAATATAATTCGCTAAAATGGTTCCTTGCGTGGTCTAGTAACATACTAGTAATATGAATGGAAATCCACAGAGCTCATGAGGATACAAAAGATCAGGAGAATAATAAACTATCGTGATTAAACCTGAAATTACAATGAACAGCTCAGTCCAGTTCGGCCGTCATGGTAGTCCTCATTCATTTAAAACCGTAAAAACTTTACCGGCATCAAATTGGAAATTTTTAGCTAGAAGTATTTTAAATGTACTCCTTCTGGCAATGGTTAAAATATCTAGGATATAATGATGATGGTTCCCTATGGGGAAACGATGAACCTATTGCGAACTGAACCTATAAACACTGGTTAACTTATGCRAGACCTTGTACGTGATCTCATAGAAAACACCGCTGACCGCAGAACTGCAGATTGCAAACAAAAATCGTAAAGGTTTCTTTGGATTTAGCGAAAATTTACATGTTTTTAAAATTTTGGCTTAAAAATACAAGGAATTTAGATCTGTGGTTATAATTACGACTCTCTATCGACATCAAATTCTCAGAATTGGGAAGTTYGTTTGTGTGTTTTGACACTTGCCGAAATTAATTTATGCGCGTTGCTTGGACGGATCATACACAGTCACGTACCAGTTATCACTTTAGTCATTCAATCCAAATACAAATCTTCATTCTTATTTGTACAAATTGTTATTGTTTTTATATAACGTTTTATCGGAAACCAGTCCAGTACCAAGTTTTTCTTTGGACAATTCACCGTCGTTAATCCCGACCACCCCCACCAACACCGTATTTATTTTCTATTTTCTATTTTTTTCATTTCTATTTTTGTTCAGTTTGCCTC
>NW_022261538.1:166444-180664 GCF_009602425.1 Actinia tenebrosa
TGATGTCATAGGAGGCATTATTAAATACATATGAAAATTTACTGGGGTAGTAAAACATAATTATTTTACTCAGGGTTTATAGAAAGGTTATTGCAAATTTGTTTCCTCATTGTAATCAGTGTTTTGATTTTAAAATGATGACAAATAAACCCAATTGCCTACTATGACATCACATTATTGAGTTAGGGGTCATAGGCCCTTTAGCATATTGCTAACAAGTGTTGCTATTTTGTTCGATTTGCCTTTTGTTTTAAGCCAGTTCTCTTTTTTTATGTTAGTCTAGAAAAAAGAATTACAACACAATTCCGAGCATTAAAAAAGCCATGTGCACTATTTGTAGAAAGTGCACACTATTTTAAGCATTTATATCCCATGCCCCTTTCCCAGACCTCGACCCCAGCAGTATTTTAGTTTAAAAATCTTGTTCACAGCCAACGTGAAACTGTAAACCTGGAAATTATATTTAAACTTAGTGAAAAGGAATTGCAAAATATATTCTCCCCATTGGTCTCCCCATTTAGTATAGCCTGCATTCAGCCAGTATAATTTGTCTCRAAATAATAATTTTGAGAAATTATACCGGCTGAATAAATAATTTCGAAAGAAAATATACCGGTTGAACGCAGACTACATTAAGTAAGCACTTGTTCTAAGCTAAAAGTCCTAAGACATTAATAATAATTGTGGTGAGGTTTATAAAAGTTAAAGTAGATCACGTACATCACCCAGATCACGTATGCCATTTGCCATAAGAAAAAAACTTATTGCTTAATCTTTCTAAGATGCTTGTGCAACAACATCAGGGTAGGAAATGGGTAGAGAGGCAAAAAGGATTAAAAACAATCCGAATGGACAGTTGATATATTACGCATTTCTACTTGTTCCTACATACGAAAACAAGTATTTTTTTCAACATTCATGTTCAACATTTATTTATCATTTTTATTATCTAGATATGGTCCTCATCGACCAGCATTTACGGCCAGCTTCTTTGCATTTCATTGTGCAACAACAGCAAGAATGCCAATCATAGGAGCACAGTCACCCAGAAAAAGTACACCACTGGTGCATCTACAAGAAATGACCATGTTTACATCACGAGTGGCCAGTAGTTATAGGCTTGGTGACAAATTTTAATGCAGATATTGCAACCCTTCAGTCTATCCATTTTGTTAATGAATACACCAGGGACACTTTTATTTAGCGGCAGGACTGCAACCCCAGCACATGTGCAAGAAAGAACTGCACCACGGATTTACGATCAATGAGGATATTGAGAGCTAGCAAGCTAACATTTCACAAAGAGCGCGTTTGTTAATTCATCTGAAATTGATTTTGAAAAAAATAAAATCGAAATGAAATCAAATAGATTTGTGTGAACCTCGAATAAGATCGTGATTAATTTTCGTGATTACATTTGTGCACTCTGTTTTCGAGGAAAATTGTCTTTTAAAACCTTTTTTCAAACAGTCTGGGATGCAAGGAAAACAATTTTTGCTAGTTACCCACGCGAATCAAAGGTTTACTGCGGTTTTCCATATTCTACGAACTCAGACATTTCAACGGCTTGTTGTGAAATTGGTTTTTCACTGCCGCCAGTCAAAAACATAACAGGTACCAACAGATTATTTTTGATTAACGACAGCGAAAAAACCAAATTTCAGCGTGCAGCTCGCAACTACCGAGYTTGCAGAACATGGAAAACCGCAGTAATAGAGAGTTTTAGATTTACGTTCATGGCAAACGTGAAACGTCAGTTGACCAGTAAAAAATTCTTTTAAATTACTGAAAAAGAATCGCAAAAAAGTCCAAGTTGTAGAAAAACAAAAGAGTATTTGCGCTTGGTGAGAAGGTTTGTAAAAGGTAAAGTAAAATAAAGGAAAACTATGAAACCGTGGTCACGTTCGGCCGTTTGCGGGGAGAAAAAAAAGTCTATCTAAAACTCTCTAATGAGTACAGGTGAACCGTTGACATAATACGTGAACTCGATTGCATCGATTTTCTTGGGTCACTTATGTGCGTAAGATTCAGGATGGAGTTGCATTTTCTTTATTACTCGGATTTTGAGAAAAAGTATCTTTTAGAAGCTATCTTCAGAACAATCTGGAATGAGAGGAAAATAATTTTCTCGTAGTCGACGTGTGGGTCAATGTTTTTACAGTACAGGTGAAACTTTCTGCATAGTACGTGACTTCGATTGTGTCGATTTTTAGGGACGCGCACTCGGTTTTGAGAAAAGTATTTCTCAGAAGGTATTTTACGAAAAGTCTGGGATGTGAGGAGAATACTTTTCTCTTTGCCCACTAGAATAATCAACGTTTTTATGAATATAGGTGAAACGTACTCGTAGTACGTGATTTTGACCGGAGGCGATTTTCGAAGTCGCCAATTAATCAACTAAAGCTACACACACGGTGCGCGCAATGTTGCATTGATTGATGTTGCGAGCCATGACACATGACGCAGTTTGTTGCACGCAACGTTGCTGAAGTAGAAAACTATCCTACTTTAGCAACATTGCCTGCAATGTTGGGCGCAATGATGCACCGTGTGTCCGTGCCTTAAGATTCAGAGAGTAGGAGTATTACTGAATTAATTAGTCCACGTGAACCATTAGCCACAAGCTCACGTTCACTTCTCCATTCACCCTGACCTTTATGCCAAATGAATTAGTTTTTCTCCATCTTTCCTTAAAGTGGCTCGTAATGGTAACAAAAACTTCCATTTGTGGTCTATCAAAAAGCCATTTTAAAACGTTTGCCAAAAAAGTCTAACAAAAACCCTGATAAACAGATAAAGGCCAAGTTGAAATCGTTTCCAGGAAACATGATATCGATCTGGAAATGGTCAATCTGTCTCAAAGCTCGAATGGTGCTTTGACAAGACAAAAGAAAAACCGGTTTAAAGCCAGTTTAGCAGGCAAATAAATAAACATCCGATCATCTCGGTGTTGCATAACTTTTAGCATCAACATTATATTCCAGTTGTGGCAGGAACTCAATTGTACTTATGCCACCATCACACACTATGGAAAAGCTATGGATAATCTAGTATGAAAAGCTATCGCGGATAACCTATTATCTCCAGATAACCTATGAAAATTAGAAAAAAGAATAAAATACTGAATGAATATTTTTTGAAAAAGAACTCGTATATGGATGAGAATACGAAGAAAACTGCCATCTGAGTGTATTGAGCAAATTACGTTTTCGAATATTTTTCCTGAAAAGAGAATAAGATGCTTTCAGCGATCAGTCACGTACAGAATTCGTTAGAAAAGCCTGGCTTGTGTAGCTTTTTTTTTAAAGCGCTGCTCTAGAAACTCATAACTTTCAAAGCCCTTGTTCATGCATGATATTTCTTTTTAGTTTCTAAGAGATTCAAGTCATGCATGAGTTTTTACTGACGCAAATTAAGTCACATGTGCGTATATACTTTTTTCAGTTTTGGTTTTCGCTACTGTTTAGCAGCGTTTGTCAGCATACATCATTGATTTTATGACAGCATGACAGAATCGTGCCGAAGTGGTCACGTGCAGCACACAAAAGAAATAAGCAATCAGCTGTCACACTGAGATCTATCGACACAAAACCTTGTTTACCAGAAGATTATTCATATTTTTGGACGAAAAAATAAAGCAAAAAATAAGAATTTCTTGGAAAAAATATTCATAAAATTATCCCTAAAGTGACAACAATTCTTCCGTAAATCATACTGTAAGGAGACAAAAGATTATTTCGTGCATCTTAATTTTTTCCCCATCTCAGTTCTTGCCTTGTTTTCATGCATTAGTAACGACATACTGATTGCACGCTAGATTCTCCCAACTCCATATAACACGATCCTCGATAAATTCTAGAAAATCATAAACACTGCTTTGAAAAAGCCACCAAATGCAACAAAAATTGCATAATCAAACTCCAGATGGATATTCTTTGGGAGAAAATTGTAATTGTGATGTATAGAAATAAGTATATTTTCTTAGCTTTTGAYTTAGAAACTGATGATTGCATGCAGATTGCTTCAGTGTTGGTTATGAGTCATTCCCCCTTTGACCTTGGGGAGGTTTACTAATCTGAAGCCGCTTCTTAGGTTTATTTAGGCCAGAAGCTTTATCAATAAAAATCAATATCAAAATCAATCCGCAATTTCAAGTAATGCTTTGAATACGGAAAGATCTGACTAAAACTATGTACGTAAGATGTAATCCGAGTTCAAGCAAAAATGGTTAAAAAACGGACGTTTCTAACAATATTGTCGTTGTACTACTTATTAATAGATTTATGAATTAATCATGACGAATACAATATTGTGCTTTTAGTTTTTTGTGTTGATCTTTATTTTTATTTCTTTTTAGTATTTTATTCAACTGTTCTTTCCCACTGTTCAATTGTTAAATGTTTTATTGCTATCGTATTATTGGACACCCAAGCGGAGCGTAGTATAAACCTTTTACCATCTTTCCCGTCGGAAACCCAGCAGGCAAGTGCGGTATCCGACGGCTTTCTGTCCTCCTCTATTTATACCATCTAGTATTCTCTACCCTGCGAGCAGAGGTAACTATTCTCCAGCCTTTAGCTCAGAAAATTACTGGGAAGAAAAGTCACATTCATTCTTCATATTTTCCTTCCTCCTGTGTCTTGTTGCTTCTATTCTATCTTTCGTAATTTTTTGTCGACACCTTTTTTAACCCAATCCCCTCCCCTGTTTTGGGGCTCAGTGAATGTCCTTCGAATCTTCTCATCTCATATATTCAATTTTTCGCCTGATCACTTTTGAATCCGCTAAAAAACGTATGAATTTCATGCAACTTTTCAAGGACAAAAGATAGGTACCATATTTCGGAAATAGATATCAAGGGTAGTAATTTAAACCAGCATTGAAATAAGGCACCGATTCGAGTGGCACCTCTCCGATCCAATTTAAATATTTTCCTTATCTTTTATCTTTGCTGCCTGCATTATTTAGGCTAAAAATTAAAATCACGGGCTTTTGACTGCCTATTAAAGATTATGAATTATATATTATCAAACTGAACACTAGAATTTATCACAGAAGAAAACCAAACAATTAGCCACCCCAGGGTCAGCTTTGAGAAACACGACACCAATGGCCTTAAACTTGCTTTCGAAATAATTCAAATACTTCAGTTCAAAAGCCATTTTGGGCGTCTACGACTGGGCGTATAGTAAAAGTAACTGTATCAGTCTTATAACTAACTCTTGGTGAAGCTCTAGAATTTCCTGTAAGGAAGTATTACTTTAAGAAACCACTTCAAAAATGATCTTTTAATTTCGAGCTCGTCCTTGCACTTTGTGAATGGAAAAAGTCCAGTTGCCGGCATTCGGACACGTACAGGGCGAAAATCAAATTGATCGGTCAAGGCTAAGAATTACGGACACGTTTCTTTACGTCATATCCTGAAGACGTTTCACCGAAAGAAGGGACAGCTGCGCAACAGGACCCTAACAGGAAAAAAAGGCCTCTGGCACCCCTGAACTCCTAGCACTGCTGCGCAGTGTATATCATGCTATATTTAAAAAATAAAAATAACCTCTTTATATAAGTTATTCTCTTTATTTTTCGCCTTAAACCGCTGCATTGCTGTTTGTTGCCAAATTAAACTATTTTTATCAGGTACACAAAATATATAAATTTTCGATGACGTCAAGCGGTTCTTCGGAATAAGGGGTATCTAACACATGGGGTATGGATTAGATTCAAAGTTATCCTTTGCTAACCTCTTGCCCTTAATTACAAACGGAAATTCATGAAAGCTTGGAGCCTATGCTAACGGTAACAAAAACCACAACCTATCAGTACCGTACGACTTGATCGACTTGAAGAGCACTGTATGTCCTAGATACTTGAATGCATTTAGTCTTGAAAACGAAATATTAAACAGCGCATGATGCAACTCAAAGAGCCTTCAAAGAAGATGCACTGAATGAACATGAGTGAACCCCTTCAGCGAATTTGCGATTTGGATAAATGATATTTCCTTTCCGGCTTTATTGACAAACTTATGAGATAAATGATCTGCTTGGACAGGGCATGCCTGTACGTGAATGTACAAATCTTATGACACCTTTAAAGAGGAATGAACTATATGCTTGCAAAGTATCGCCGTTATCATGCATGTACATTTATCCAGAAGCTGGGAATCGAGGGTGGCGTAGCGGTTGTACAACTGTTTCTCGCCTCTGAGGTCTCAGGTTCGATTCCCAGACTCGGAATCACATGTGAACAGAGTTTGTTACGTTTCTCCCTTGATTCAAGGGTTCTTCTGTGGGATCTCCCGATGCAAAACAAAACGCACCGAATTCCAGTTAAATCTGTGAGTTAACATGCCCTGACATTGATCAGTCCAGTGACGCTGTTTCTGGGTATGGATAATAATTAGTTGAAGTTTCTAGCGTTGAAATTTTTTCAAGATCAATCAAAATAGAACCATGACAAGAATGAGACCAATTACTGATTAGCCACTTTACTTCGCCAGTTCACTCCTCTTTCTTTCCCCTTCTGTCTGGCTCCACTAGATTAATTGAGGGCAAAAAAGACCAGACCAGTGCGGAGAGTAGCAATGGCTTATAAAATCGTGATTAAAATACCAACTGGGAAAATGCCAGCAGCTTATCAAAAGTCTAATCATATTATACTAATAAGAATTAAAGGTTATTCATCATGGATACAACTGCAATGACGCCCCGGGAATGACGCACACTGATTCAGCAAAAACTAATAAAATTGGTGCGCCTTGTCCCACAATGTTTGCACAGAATCCTCTTATTTATCTACCCCATTGTATTTAACTAAGTCAGGATGTTTTTAAAACCAAAAGTCTATTTTCTTCATAAATRTAAACAATGAAAGCCGCGTTGAACCTCTACCCCTCACTCTCCATGACCCTGCCTAGGAAACGCACCACGGCCACTGGCAAGATCCCTCGTGTCCCACTGAGACTATTACAGCCAGTAGGTTCTAGTATGATGGAAGAACAGTAAACTTAGGCGTTCTATAAATTCCCTTTATCAATTGACCGCCGAAAACCAGTCACACCACAAGGGATGGAGATAAAATCTAGTATGGTTTTAAATAACCTTTGTCCATAATTCCAAATACACCCCAAAGGGATGGAGATGAAATCTAGTATGGTTTTAAATAACCTTTGTCCATAATTCCAAATACTAAGGTCCTAGTTTGTATTCTAATTATGGATTCGGGCTCGCAACAGTGTTCACAGTTTTCTGTCTTCCTAGTCGTTTCCCACTGAGACTTACACAGCCAGTATAATTATAATGGAAGAACAGTAAAAATAGGCGTTCTATCAGTTGAACGCCGAACACCAGTCACGCCCTAGTTGGTATTCCAATTATGGATTCGCAACAGTGTTAACAGTCTTCTTCTTCTTCTTCTTCTTAATTGTTTTTCCTTTTCCATTCGTTTTTTTTTTTCCCCTCCTTTTTTTGTTCTTTTTGCCTTTGCTCAACAATGAGAGGAGTAAGGTTAGTAGTATGCCGAATTAGTAGTTTGAAGAACTTGAAGAAAAAAGCTTGCTACATTTCTCAAAAATCATGCTTAGTTAAAAGCCATATTAATTTATTATATAGTTAAGATAGTATGCGCGCACTAATTGGTCGAAAACTGTGCTTTATTTGTAAACGGAGCACAGTTCTGACGCCAACCGCCCACCCAAAGTGCTGCTAGATCCTGCGAGCGTCTTTCTTCTTGCGTAAATGAATTCAATACCGAGAAAAAAGTAGCTATATAATAGAACGAATAAAACAGCTTTTTTCGTGCCTCGTTCAGTAATAAAGCACTTAGCATGGTTTGGAAAAAGTAGATCTCAAATAAAAGTAAACTGAACCTTCGATTGTTTGTTCTGGGTTTTCTATTTTTGGTGCTTAGCTTTCTTAATGRTCCTTGAGAATAGATTTTTATCTGGCAGTTCTTATGTTGGATGTGTAGAAAAGCATAGCATAGCATTGGCATTAGCACAAKCATAGACACGTTCCTCCTCAGTGTTTAAAGTTTTGGAAGCTAAGCTTCAAGGAAATAATTCATTGTAAAATTCGAGGAATAAGGTAAGTCAAAAGCTTGATAAAATCCTTGAAGCGAAACGAAGAGATAAAACTGAAAAAGGGAGGACAAATGACTTGTCAAGGCAAGTTCTGATACCATCATCACATGTTGTCAAGATTGGATCTAAGGCTTGTGGACCCCATCACGACAGGAAGCGTTGTCAAATATTTTACTAACAAGAATAAGATGAAAAACCGCAATTGTCCCAGTCCATGCGTGCTGTCTGTTACTACAGCACCCAAGTGCGACGATGTCTGACTGATAGAGGCTCTGTGTCATTCATCACTGGACATCACCTCACTTGTTACCACCTACAGACATGCAAGCCATGCATAATCTTATAGTCAGCACTGCAGCAATCCTATTGCGATTTCTGCATGCTGAATCCTTTGCCACCAAACAAGCATTGCATCAAGGAATTATTTTATTTATTTATTTTTACTCGGTGGTCTTTCTTGTGCACATTATCGACAGTGTCCTGTTTTCGTGTGTGGCTTCCAAATCATGTGGTACGACTGTTATGGGGCATCTGATCAAGGGCTGATGGTTGTCTTTTTTCTTGTATTTTCAACTTGGAAGCATTATATTTATTTACTAAGAGAAGAGTGTCAATTTTAGCGGGTACGTTAGGATTAAGACACCAAATTCAACACCTATTATGTGCTCACAACCGAAAAAAGCAGATGTTTTCAGCGTTTGAGATTTAAAAGAATTTGAAACTTTAAGCTTAGCAATATTATAAATATCATTTTGCGAGAGTGTATAATAAAACATGGTTTGTCTATTTCGCCCCGATATGACTTATATCGTCGTCCTATAGGTGGGAAGGTACTTAGATCGATTCTTCCAACCAATGAGAATCCACTAAAATTAGTGCGAGCCTGGATGGCTTATTTTAATTAAATTCGTTTTTCTTTTCAAGTGTCCTTTCTTTCTTTTTAAGATTTTCCTTGAGATAAAATGGTTTGTTTTTGTCGACGAAAACCGAAGTTTCTTTAGGACATTTTGGACGATAGAACTGCAAAAACCTTGGCCTTTACATTTCTCTTGCCAACGGTGCTAATGTTCTGAAGATTAAAGGCCAACTGAATAGTTGGTCATTAGGGAATAAAATTATAGCATTACAAGATAGCTTGCCGGGTCGTGATGTGCGTCTTGAACCCTGCATGGATCAGAACTGACCGGAAAACGACAGGAAAAAACATTTCATAGTTGCTAAAAACTACCCGGCCAGGAAATGATATGTTATTCCACTCAATGCAAATGATTGATTGTGTTCGTTTTTATTATTTATGATAATAAGGACCTCTTGAACGATAACAACACTGAAATTTAATGATTCGGCTTTGCAGCAAAACGGAATCTAGTTAAATTCTTAAACCCCATACGTATAATCCACTCATAAGTTACGAACTACGCTGTATAGTATTCATACTTTGATGTACAAGAACTTGTATAAAGCTCGTATAAAATTTCTTTTATTGGCAATAGTCCAAAGTTCATTTCACACCTAAATCTTTTGATCAATAGGCAAATCAGGGCAAGCAAACGTAACGAACAAAAAATAGATCCTACGGTTATATACAAGATAATGTGTCATATGCTTTTGAGGGCATAACTCTTGGTTGTGCAATCGTTCGGGAAGGTTCCACAAGCTAACTTACTGCTATAAAAATCTTTCAAGGATCAGTTCATATGCAGATGGGTATGTCACGGTGCTCGGTGACCGGAAGTGAGGTTTTATGCCACTGAACCCTAGTGTGTCATCTGAGTTCATGTTCAATCGTTGCCCGGTCATCAAAAAAATTGAAATTTCAATATGAAATTAAGGACATTCGTTTGATTTATCTCATTTGGTATAATTTGAGAGGACCGAGAGTTCTAGAATCATATATTAATTTGCATACGAAGCAAATAAGGACTGCTTGATCACATGAATTTCACCTGATCTCAGCACAATTTAACAGTGGGGAGAAAATCACTTCCAATCAAAGTAAACAAGATTGCTCCTACCAATCACAGCGCAGTAACAGGACAATTCAAAGACGTCACCTGCCAGAGGATCTAATAGCCTTCAAAAAATTTTTGTTCAACGCTCTCACGTCGCGACCTTCTCGCTTTATGGGGTTCTGAGAGAGGTGCGGGAGAAGTCCATCTACAGGAAAGATTTTCCGCAGAAGGAAAGTGGGTTGATTGAACTCACTGTTTAAGTCGCAGCCAAAAATCAGCTGTTACGCTCCATTTCCATAAGTAACAAGATGCTGTGCTGCAAGAAGAAGCCTTTGGACAAAAAGACCGAGCCTTTGGTAGAATATCCAGATGGAGGATGGGGCTGGTTCGTATGCCTAGCAACTTTTACCACTCAGTTTATAGTTCTTGGAACCATGAACAATTTTGGCGTTATGTACGTTGAATTACTGAGAGAATTCAACGTGGGCAAAGCAGAGGCAGGTAAGGGAAATGACTAAAGAAAAAGTACTCTGTGGTCAGTATCGAAAACAAGATCCAAATGAGATGATTTGTTTGTTATAATTTAGAGCGAATTTATGATCTTCTACACAGAAGGCCTTATTCTCTAATTACCAATGATCGAAATTTCTTTTTAAAATCGCTAATTCCTTGTTAATTTGGAAGACTCGTAATGTTCCAAATTCGAAGCGAGTTAGATTTTTATGCCGCTATACCYGCATCTATACTTCGAGACTGCTTGCTTTGATAAAAAATTTTGCTGACCCCGCTAAGGTCATCAAATTTTACTGTAGCATACTATACTAATTTTTCAAATGGGGGTCCGTTTGAAACAGTGATAAAGATCTGTGTTCAAGAAAAAAATTTTGAACCAAATTCATTATTAGGCTCGTCGTGTTTGACATATCGATGTGTTGTCTCATGCTGAATGTCATCTTGAAAGAGAAACAAAAACATCAAAAACATTTTTTTTTGTTGCCATTTTCTTGAATCAGAAAATTTAGGTGCCTTGCTAGTGCTATCTGAAACCCATATTGGAGAAGTAAAATCCGATCTAAAAAATTTTCTCCGTTAAAATCACGTGAAGATTGGCAAATATCAAGGTTTGAAGCTGAACTACTAGTTTCCTGTCAAACCGGTTTTCGACCAATGAGATTAGTTTTACTAGCCTGACTGACAGTTTTCGGCTTTACCCTGTGAAGCTCTGCACAGCACTTGAGAGAACTCAAATTCTCCAAGCGTTATGAACAGAACGCTGAAAATTGATCCACTTTAGCTTGGTTGGAGAGGTTAAAGGTTTTTTTTATCGAGTTGTTTTTCTAAATTTTTCTCTATTTACTCTGCTTTTATATGTAAACAATAAATTTGGAATTCTTCAATCAAAATAAACACGGTCAACACTCCGAAAGACGCTTTGTGGTYACCCAACGAAGCCAAACTTCACGAAAAAGAAGCGGTATTCGCGAAAAAACAACAGCAGACGCGAATTTATCGGGATAAGGTGTACACATAAAAAACGTATTAAGCTGTGCTTTGTTTTCTAAAAATTAACATACGAAAAGACTGTGCAAAACAGAAGAGAAGTACTCCATAACACAAAATGCATTTTTTGTAATATATATTCCCTCTGTAGCTATTATAAAAGCCTCAGTTTTTGGTAAGTTTAATCTGTTGCTTTCAAAAGCAAGCCCTAGTGCAAATTTTCAAAATCATTTGGAACGAACAATACCAATATTTAAAACACCAAGGTTTAGGACCGATATTCCCTAATACGTAAGAATATTTCTATCTTAATGCAAAGGAGTTTTATTTCAAAGCAAAAATGATGGTTGGAAGTCATATGGAGCATAATCATGCGGACTTTCGATAAACATCTGATAAAGAAAAATCACATGACTCTCCTCATGATGAGTATATCTGCTACATCAGATGATTAATGTACCCACTGTCAGTCATTAGTGAAAAATACAATAGAAAGAATTAGTGAACCGTTCTATCTATCCTCTCTCTCCTTTGTCCTCGTTTCCTAACACTTACTAATCACTATTAAAACCCAAAAGGTTGACCACATTTGTCAACAAAGCATAATCCTTCAACCATGCTTCATTATCAATCCAGAAAAAAAAATTCAAGTTTGTATTCATCACTTAGTTTACTGCAGAATGCTTCGTTTCAAATGACAGGAAAAAGATAACATTTCCTTTTGTTCTTGTAGAAAAAGAACTTCTTATCAGAATATAGATGTTTATGCTCAAGCAACTGCTAAAAATAGTAATCAAATAAGGTTTTGAAAGAACAATGCCAGTGTTATTTATCAAAGTTGACCTTAGATTTTAGTACCTTTTGTTCAGTGCAAAATTAGATTGTTGCACTCAGCAGCTCTCCCCATGACAAAAAAAGTCTTCTCTAGAGAACTCATAAACATTTATGGATATAAATTTCACAATCATGACTCAACCCACTAAGGGGCTGCTCTGTAAGGTTTGCTCAACGCAATGTTAAATATCATAAGAATTGCTCTAGCAATTTGGACCTGCCAAATAGTCCGACTGAGGCCATACTGTTTTGACCAAAATCCAAAGGCCAATAGTTTATCAGTTTAGAATCATCATGTGTTTTCTAAGCCTTACATTATTACTTGGTATCCAATGTAAAACTAATATTTCTCTGTGTTTGTTTGCAGCATGGGTAGGCTCGATTACCTATGGTATGATGTTCCTACTGGGACCATTGGGTACCACATTGTGCAAAAAAATTGGCTGCCGTTTGACCACCATAATTGGATGCTCCACAGCTTCAGGGGCATGTCTCTTAGCTTCCATTGCACCAAACATCTATGTAATGGACCTGACATATGGCCTGATGTTTGGAGTTGGGGCAAGTTTGTGCTACTTCCCCACTGTTGTCATCTTGGGTACATACTTTAATAAGAAGCTCTCCCTTGCCAATGGCCTGACCTCATCTGGTAGTGGTGTTGGATCGCTAGCCATGGGTCCAGTCCTACAGGGATTACTGTCTAGGTTTGGTATGAGAAACACTATGCGGATATCAGCAGCCATGTTGGCATGTATCATTGTCATTGCACTGGTATATCGCCCAATAAATACCCCTTTCTTAAATGGATCCAAGTATGATAAAGAAAAGGAAGCCAACCAAAAGAAAAAGGGCTGCGCAAGGTTTGTTGATTTCAGTCTTTTCAAGAACAAGGCATACCTGGTGTGGTGTGGCTCACTTTCATTCTGGATGTTAGGATACTTTGTTCCCTTTGTACATCTCGTAAGTACAACCATGTTTATCTTTTTCATATATTTGATTTTTCATAAAGCCTAAGGTACCACTTTTTCAGTGCCAGTTCTCCTTTTTTCCCTTCATTCAAGAGATACCCAGGCCTGTATGCTCTTCAAAAGTACTGTAGGTCCCTAGGCAAGAAAAAATAAAAAATGAGAAAAATAACTATGCTAATCTTCAATTTCAGATCCGTCTTGCTACTCTCCAAGGAATAGATATGTTTAAAGCTACCCTCCTCATTGGAATGATGTCTGTAGGCTCTACAGTTGGAAGGTTATTCTTTGGCAAGATTGCTGATCATCCAAAGATTAACCGTCTGTACCTCTATCAGTTCTCCTTCCTGATGATTGGTATTAGCAACACCATCTGTCCTCTCATGACAAACTATGGTGGTCTTGCTTTCTATGCCACATTTTTTGGGTTCTTTGAAGGATGTTATGTACTCCTGGCTCCTGTTTTAACTGGTGATATTGTTGGACGTAACAACATGGCAACAGGTGTTGGTGTTTTGTTTGCTATAAAGTCTGTACCTCTAACTATTGGGCCTCCTCTTGCTGGTATGTTTTTCGTTTTTTTGTTTTTTCAATTTATTCAACAGTAAAGAAAAAATGGCATATACAATAATTACAATATTTGATGAGGCTACTATTTTATGCAACCCTTTAGATAGTGTCACAACCATAGAAATTGAAAGTACCAAAACTAAACTTGAAAACTTTTCTGCACATAATGATCAGCAAATAAAACCTAAACACAGGCTGTGTGCCTGCAATAAAAACTTGAAAGATAGTTTTATCATGGAAATATTTCTTTTTTTTTTTTTTTTTTTTTTTTTTGTGGTTTTAAATTTTTTTTTTTTTTGTTTCATTGGGAGGCACGAGT
>NW_022261538.1:180679-207480 GCF_009602425.1 Actinia tenebrosa
TTTTTTTTTTTTTTTTTTTTTTTTTTTGTGGACTAAAGATGTTCTTTTGCTAATTTCCTAGGTTTCATTTATGATACATCAAATTCTTATGAAGTTGCTTTCTACATTGCTGGTGCTGTACCTATCCTTGCTGCCTGCATTATGTTTGCAATTCCATTCTTGATGCCAAAAGACCAAGAGGATGAAACAGACCATAAACACTATGGCAAATTTGAAGTCATCATGGATGAGAAAGAGGAAGAAGATAGAAGTTCTGGTTATGACTCACAGCCTCGCATCCCACAATTGTTYATTGAGCCAGCAACACCTACTTTGCCACCAGAATCCTTAAGATCTGAATCTCTCCCACAAATTCCACCCCACATATTACATAATCCTAAGAGACTGTCTGGAGATCATACTGAGCTCCGTCCTATCTCATCTATTCCAAAACATCTTCGTCCAAAATCAGTTCAGAGCTTCGCAAGTCTTACTGGTTCACATGTTAGCATTAACAGCATATTAAGTCGATCTGGGCCAAGCACTTACAACATGAATGCTTTGCCACCAATCCAAGAGAACAGTGACCATTATAATGTGAGAAGAAGTAGAGTGCTCGAGCTTCAAAGAGAACTGAGCCCATCTGTGTTCTCTCTTGTGAGAAGACGGTTGGAACTGGGAGCTCCCACTAATAAGAAAACCATGATACCTAAACAGATATCAGCCAGCAAGTATGGTGGCAGTATTGGTTGTATCTCTATTACAAGTGATGCTGTTCCTCTTGCTTACTCTGAAGAAGTTGCAAAAGAAGAAGACAGGGAGAGAGAAATAATGATTGGAAAAGTATCTTGTGTTTAAGATTTCATTTTGCCTCTTCAAAAAACAAAGGTTTGAAGCTTAAATGGGAAGGGATTTTCTGATTCATCAAAGAATAACTTCAAAGTTTTTACAAGAGAATAAAAATTCTTCTGCAGAATTTTTTTCTTACCAAGACCCAAAAAAGAAAACACTTCCAAAGCGAAAGCATTATTGAAGTGCCATACTTACCAAGAGTAAAGTATTAAGAACAGAAGTGGCACAAGCTGCTTGCAACATGTTAACTGAGATTCATTTGAATCAAGATCCTCAAATGAATAAACATTGTTAAAAGAGGAGAAAGCAAAACTAATTGAAAAAAATGTTTGCTATAGTGCTGTTACTTTGTTTAAGATATTTCACGCAAGCTTGTTAGTTTATCACTTAGCATTCGTAGTTTTCATTATGAATCTAGTGACACAAAACTGTTATATGGAAAAATATTTTAAACTTTATAAAATTTTATAAAGGTTTAAGCACAATGGTAGCTGCACAAGTGAATTTTATAATCTAAAGCTTAGAACTGCACAAATTCAAATTTTCTAGTCTACTTTCAAAGTTTAGGGGAAATTTTGGGAATTGGATATCTYTATACTTGACTCAAAAATATAAATGACCATGAATTAGCTAACTATGGAAATCCAAAAAGTATATTTATTGAAAAACAAAGAGACAGAAAAAAAAAACAAAAAGAAAAATGATGAAAAATATGTTTTCGAATTCAATATTCATGCAGCTTTATAAAAAATAAAAAGTTTAACAACGTGTTTGTCAATCACATTGTATTTTACTTATTCAGTCATAATTATTATATATTTCCATTATTTGTTTACTTCTGCAGCTACCAGTCTAATTATCATAAACATTGATGTGTTTCGATACCACTGATACTATGTCTTAGTCTTCTTATGGCAATGAATTAACTTAAAAAATCAAAAGACAAAAAAGAAGTTGATATATTTATAACGTTTTTGATTATTTTTGAACTCATTTTGGAGTTTTTATATAAAATCATTATCATAGTTTATCTAACAAGTTTAATTAGCAGCTTGTTTTAGAGCTAGTGTAGTGTTAGAATTCAAAGTTGAAAGGCATTTATAAATTGAATTTAATCAAACTCTTGGAAATCTCACCATACTTTATAGTCCACAAACACTCCTTACATGGCTTACACATTTTGAAAAAAGATATTTTGTCCTTTCATAGGTTGCACAGGGTATCACCCAGTAAATCCAAGAGATAAGATTAAAATTCTAGTAAAAAGATTGTAATTCAAGTCAAGAGTTTTTCTACAACTACAAAAAAATAGTCCTGTACTGGGTAAAAGGCCTTGGTTTTGCAATATGTCCTCGCCCACTTTCCTACCTGAAACTGTTCCCTTACCTTTTTTGTAGTTCGATTCTCTTGACATTCAAAACATTTCTAACCATTTCTATGAATTTATCATGATTCATATAATTTTTCATCTATCTTAGCATTTGATAATAGAAGTCATAGAGTTATCATATAGAGTTTCATATAGAGTTATCATTACTAAGAATGTATTTGAATACATTAATAAAACTTAACAAAAAACCTGTTTCTTCTATTATACACCAACACCAACACACAAAAAATTGATTTCTGCTGGGAAAGCTAGAAAAGAATAATTCAAATGGATGCTTAAAATGTGTCATCTTAGGACTTTTAGCCTCAAACTGTAAAGCCAGATTTAAAGGCCATGAAAAAAACCCTCTAAACTAAGTTCAAATATAAATTATCTTAGTCACTTTAATTGGTATTTACCATACTATTAAATATAAACATGATCCGGCTATATTTCCCATGATTTTACTAACAACTGGGCTTAAATTTGTGTACAGAAGAAGCGTTCCTGAATAAACTCAACATCTAACTAAACCAGCTGAGATGATCGAGCAAGCAAAATCGCAACTCAAAAAATGAATACAGCACTCGTTCGAAGAGAAATTTAACCGTTTCTACTATATAATATTTCTAATAGTATTCCAGTTCCCAAAATGCATAAACTAATGTATAAACTTACGTATTTTAGAGCACTTTCTTACCTTATACATTCTTTACTCTTCGTTTTTGGGGAACCGTCTTGTACAACTACAACAATGTCATGCGCAGCAGAGCGGAAGTACTCATTTTGGCGCCAAAACTTAAAACGCGCGCGCGCGGGAAGATTTTGAGCTGCRACGTATTTCCGGGACCATTGCTAGCTTACAAAAACTGCTCTCGCATCAAATTTTGATTCAAAATTTCTCCTTCATCTAAAATATTATTATGGAATTTTCAGTAAAAAAGATCCTACTCCGAAGAAAATTGCAAGAAAAATCTTTGCAGAAATAGTTTTTCATTTTGGACAAAAAGTTCTTTCTCGTTAGCCTATGGCCGATACTGACAGCGATAGAAAAGTTTCTTCACTACTCGTATAGGTTCTAGCATTGTTATGGAAAAGGAACATTTGATTTGTCTTTGTCGTTAGTGATTTTATGTCATCATTGATAATTTTATATGGACCTTGATTAACAATCGCAAATGTGGTTCATACTTTGACACGTGATCATGACGTCATTATCGTAATCACATAATTGAATTTGATTGTCCCAAGCTTGTTGGTCGCCGCGCTCTGCGCGCAAAGCAGGAAATCCTTCTCTGGTCTAGTTTGACCGGTATGTAAGTATATACGAAGAAAATGATAGGTGTTTTGTTTTTAACGTTTTGACTTTTTTGGACTCTTCAATCAAGAAAAATGTTTTGTATTTGTCCTTGTTCTAGTTTGACGCTTGAATCGATTTATGGTTTTTAATATAAGCTGAAGTTCTAATTGCAATTTATTTTCTCGTTTTTAATAAATCAACCAATAGATATGTGAGAAGGATTGGCCCCTACACCATCTTTTGCAAAACCTGCAAAACCCTTCAAAGTTTCAGGAGATTTTGCAAGGGATTTCAAGGAATTGCCGCACCATTTGTCGAATCAATTGCACATTCCAAAATGCCTGATTCCTTCAGTCTTTGTGGATCCGGTTACTAATGGCAAACGCGGCCAGTACCCAAGACCTTGAGAAGGTTGAAGTGAAAGTCGACATCTCTGGTAAAACCGGTATTGCAATCAGCAATAGGGAAAGTACTTTTGATCACAGAGAAGACGTCGGACTACAAGAGCACCAAAAAGGATCGTGGGGATTGGTCGTTTGTCTTGGTGCCTTTTTCATACAGTTTTTTATGTTAGGAGTTCAGAACTCTGCTGGAATCATTTATACAGCCCTCGTTGATGAATTTAATACACCAAGGGGAGTTACAGGTGAGGTTTTAGAGAAGCTTAACAGAGAAAATACTTTGTGCCTTTTTTGAAAAGATTAATTCAATTCAATGATAGTGGCACGTACGGAACTATTCTGTATTGCACTATGCACTGTGAATAGATAAGGGTTTTTGGCGTCTTTTAATTAATTCGTAGCCAACGCAACTTTAGTCAAATATTGCAGAAGTCTGGGCAGAAAGTTCGATAAGTCTTTTAGGAAGTGCGCAATAAAAATATTTTTYTTAGCAGTCATCTTGGAAGGGGCAATCAAAAAAATAGTAAATAGAAATAAGTGCGAAATAAGCGGCTTTCGAAATAATTCAAGCCGTGCGACTGGATAGTGTGTAGCCTATCCATTAATACTTTTTGTTACATTTTTTTTTTTTCTTTTTTATGTGGATAGCTTGGGTCGGGTCCCTGGCAACAGGAATGATGTTCTTCTTAGGACCTCTGRCAACATCACTATGTGAGCGCTACGGATGTAGAATCGTTGCCATTACTGGTACCATCTTCTGCATTTTTGGTTTGGTCTTTTCATCCTTTGTTAAAAGTGTTCCAGTCCTTTTCTTCACTTATGGCATCATGTGGGGAGCTGGTACGAGCATGTGCTATTTCCCGACAGTCATAGTACTGTCCAAGTATTTCAAGACACGGTTGGCACTTGTAAACGGCATTGTATGCTCGGGCAGCGGTGTGGGGACATTAATGATGGGTCCCTTCGTTCAGGTTCTTCTCTTACGACTTGGAATTGCAAATGCTTTTCGCGTCATTGCTGCCATGATGACGCTGTTGATTTTATGTGGAGCGACGTTCCGTCCTTCGCCGGCAGCCGCTTGCACTGACATGATCAACGACCACGACGCCAAGAGCAAAAAAAAGAAAAGGAAATTTTTCGACTGGGAAATTTTCAAGAACAAAGGCTACGTTGTGTGGTGTGCCTGCCTTTCCATCTTTGTGCTTGGTTACTTTGTTCCATTTGTTCATTTAGTAAGTCACACTTGGCAAACGTTTTGCATCAATGTAAATAAAAATGGGTTGATTTGTCAACTGTTGTCTATTACAGGTTCGTCACGCTGAAGACATGAACACGAGCCCTACTAAAGCCTCTTTGCTGATCGGCTACATGTCTATTGCTTCGACTTTTGGTCGGCTTCTTTTCGGAAAGATTGCAGATTTCCCTTGCATTAACAGGCTCCATCTCTATCAGGTAATCTAAACCTTCAGCCCCTTCCCCCTAAAGATTCATATTATGTCATATGACAGTGCTAAGTCATCTGTTTAAAATGTCGTTATTTTTCGACAGTTTGCTTTCCTCGTGATGGCTTTATGCTCCATTTTTGTAACAGTGGTTAAAGACTACGCAGGGCTCGTAGTGTATGCAGTAATTTTTGGAGTCTTTGAAGGTTGCTACGTCGTCCTGTTACCCGTCATCACGAGTGATATCGTTGGTTCTGATAAGCTTTCTTACGCCCTTGGCAGCATCTTTACTTTCATGGCTTTTCCGATGATGCTAGGACCACCAATAGCGGGTATGTGGAAAAGGGGGCTATTTTTTCACGTCAGTTGTCCATCACAATTATGAAGCCAAACTTGTCATTGCCGGCAATATTGGCCGCCATTTCTTGGTTAGACATGGGATCTTCCAACATTTTGTCGCAATTATGGTCACTTATTAGGTTTGATAGCTACTGGCTATTAAGTGCTACCCTCGCAAAACGAGGACGATTTTTGTATTACTGATCTGGGTCACTCGGGGAATAATCATGGTAATTTTTGTTGAAGTGTAACAAATCCAATACTTTTTCTTCCAAGGCTGGATCTATGACATAACGAAAGACTACACAGCGGCATTCTATCTATGTAGTGCAACATCTTTCTTGCCTGCTTGCTTGATTTTCCTAGTTCCCAGTCTTACTCCTCCAAGAAAAGGCACACCTTCGAGCTCAAACTCTTCAACCCCAAGAAGACAGGAAGTAACAACGAGCGACATCGAGTCAAATGAAAGCGGAAAGATTGTGAATCATGAGCCAAACGAGATGCTTCGTTCGTATTACGGTCCTGGTCTATTAAATGAGAGAGGGTGCCTTTACGAAGCTCCAAACTATGAAATCATAAAAGCGTTAACTCTGCAAAAACTTTAGACTGTAACTGCATTTTTTGTATTGCCTCTACATTTTGTTAGCATTCCTGCATGCCTGCCTGCTGTCTGATTTTCCTGCCTACTCAGTGCATGTGAGGTGTCTCATCTACTTCTGCCCTGCAACAGTAACTCCTGTCCCACGTCCTGTCTCTTTCTTATTTTTCCTGCCAAAAACTTGTGTCTGCTTACTTGCTTTCCTCCAGCTGTTTTTCACAATGCATTGTCGGCTTATGTTGCGACACGATTATACTAGCTTTTCACGATCAAACATCAAATCCAAGAAGTAAAAAAACAACATGGTGTAATATAGAGAGTCGCGTGTCGTGTATGCATTCTCCTACCATCAAATATTTATTAAAAATTACTGATGACTTCACCCATGGTATACATCATTTGTAATCTATATCCAGAACCTTTCGCTTCTTTTTTTACAACAGCACCTCATGACTTACGGYTTTACACACTGAAATATCTGCACAGAACTTAATCTGAAAGTCAATTAATAAACTGCGCTCACCTTTGAACAATTCAATGCACTCAAAACAAAGTGCAAACTAAAGCTATTTTTCTTATAATTAAACAGTGGATCGTACGGTTTCGCCTTTCCTCCGCCATGACTTTAAGAGAGTCCACTGAATCATTATTTATCATTATTTTGATGAAAAAAGTATATTCTTTCGGTACATTTTTATCTTCGTTTTCGACAGCAATTGAGAAGATATATAAGTATATAAGTAAAAATTAAAACAAATAATTAATCATCATCATCATATCATGTTAAGCCTGTATGGCAAGTAGGGCCGAGTTTGCGTAAATTATATGTGATGGGGTTGCTGGCCCCATGCACGTTGCTGGGTCCCTGTTAGTCATGGCATTACCCGTTACCACTTAAAGAATATATGATAACGTACCTAAAACTTTACCAAGCTAAGATAGATTCAAACCACAGACTCAACTATAGCCACTTTTTCAATTCTCTCGTCATACTTTTCATTTTTGATGGGGAGTGATTTTTGGGTGCTGGGAGAATGACTTTGCGAGGAATGTGACCCCGAACCGTTACTGTTGCTGGAATAGTCTAGTCTCGCACTACTTATAGGACTTCCGCTTCTAGAACTAAGAGCCCCAAGCTGTTGCGACAGGAGCACCCTTGTGATTGACCCACGGTGAGACATGGACGAATTAAAGCTTGTGTTTTTGGACGTGTTTAAAGAAATATCGGCCCCCGAGAGGTGTAATTCGCTAGTTTCCTCGTCATTTACGTCGTAATTGTACAGATATTCTTCATCTAAATCGTTAACTCGTTCTTCGGAAGCGTCTTTGGAGGAGCTGCTTTTGCATTCTTGTTCTTTGTCAATCCCTGAATCTTCTTCAACCACACCTTCTGTTCTAAAACTTATCGATCTTGAGGTTCGTGATATGATGGCAGAAGTCAGGAGAGAATCCATACGACTGTCTACAGAATCTCGCTGGAATCTTCCTCCCTTTTCATTCGACGTAAGCCAGGGAATAAAAAACATCAGGAAAGAGGATAGTGCTGTGGTGGCCCCACAGATGTAGAAAGCAGTGTTGTAAGATAGGAGTACGTCGTATAAAAGACCTGCGTTTGAGAAAATAATCACTTTATTTTCATCATTACTAAAACGACGAGAAAGAGTAATTTGTGTTTTTTGGACAAATGTAAATACTCCAAGCAGGATCCCGAATCAGCTCTTTTTTTTGTTCCAATTTTCATTTATTTGGATGACTCTGATTAGAAGCTGTTTAAAAAAGACTTTGTCCTAGCAGTAGGGTTACTTTAGGAGTATATACGGTAACCTCGGTCAATTCAATAAAAGTTAAGAGGCAGTCGATATCTTTGTCCGCGCTCGTTGGAGAGCCATTCGGAACTTAGGCTCTCGCACTTGCGCAACAAGGAGAAAGATGCTGATCAAATAAAGTGCGGGCCTTGTGGTCGACATCTGAGCAGCTGCTTGAAAATTAATAAATTCGCATGCGCAAAACCTGAATAGTCTATTTGACACCTCTTACCTGCGAAGGGGGGACCAACAGTAATGGTTATTGATATTACTCCATACAGGTTACCAAGAGCTTGATTTAGCTTGTGGACTCCAACAATGTCTGTCACAACAACAGCGATAAGTACTACGTACATGCCATCAAATAGGCCCAACATGACCATAACGGTCACGAATGCCGAGTACGTTTTGGCGATTGGACAAAGCGTGGTCGTTATCCCAAAACCAATGATCGCGAATTGGGTCATATATAATCTATTGACCCGAGGATGATCCGAAAACCTGCCGAAAACGATACGACTTACTGTCGAGGAGATGGACATGAAGCCGATTAGCATCGCACCTTTAGAAGAAGAGATCCCAAGACCGACAACGAGACTGACCTGAAGACAAAGTAGGAGCATAGATAAGCTGATTTTTTTTGGAGTTTGTAAGACTTGAATATAAGCAGTCATTTGAAGTAGAGAATGAAAATGTAAACATGGTGTGATTTTTTTTAATTAGTCAAATCTATACCGCTGTGTTCCTTGATCACAGACTCATTTATAAAGGGTTAGCCTCATTTTCAGTGTTAAAAAGAATTCACAAATACCAACTGTGTAGTAAAGAATGCACAACTTCTGAATACGTACAAACACTTTGAAATTCCACGGACCTTGACTTATCCATAAATATTCAAAGTAATTCCATACACAATCGAACCCTATAGAACAGATCATTTGAAAGATCTTCCAACAGTACTCACCACAGGCAGCCCAAGCACTGTATTTGTGGTGTGTAAGATAGTATTTACAGTAAATATATAGGCCAAAAAAATATGTAATATTTTTATATTTTTTAAAATATGAACATACCTTGCTCCTGTATTGTTCCTATCATACATACCACAAATACTTTGCTTGGGCTGTCTGTGTTCTCATGTACCCAAAAACTACCCCATTTCCTTAATTCAATCACAAATATTAGTAAATGGAACTTACAATGTGTACGTAAGGAATAAAGTAACCCAACATGAACAGCGACACTGCCACGGTATAAATAACGAATGCTTTGTTCTTCCAGACCCTTAAGTCCAGAAATGGACCATGGACTCTTTTGATGTCGTAAAGCTGCTCAAGAGGCGACCGGAATGGTTTATAGGACAAAGATGCCGCCATTAAGACACACATAACGCCAGCTAGAATGCGAAGAGTCGTTGCCAGACCGTAGTGTTTGAGAAGGTATTGAAGAAGAGGACCGAAGGTGAGTGTGCCCAATCCGCTTCCTGAAAAAGATCAGATTCATGGCCATAATGAGAAAATGACACACTCGTGGTAACGACACAGGGACGATCGATAGGGAACAACGCAGGAGTTCAATTCAGTGGAAATTATTTCACAATAGAAAAATGATATTTGTTACTGTGCATCGAAGCGAGAACGGCTGTGGCATTGCAATGATAGAGCCATGTGAATATTTTTCCACAAAAAAGGTATCTGTCAATGCAAGGTCACTGCCATTCTTGATTCGATGCTCAGGGACGGTTATCTATCAAGGTAGTGCCTGAAACCGACTTTGTAAGGTCACTGCCATTCTTGATTCGATGCACAGGGACGGTTATCTATCAAGGTAGCGCCTGAAACCGACTTTGAAGGGGAGTATTGAATCGCTACTAACCTGCTGTAATGATCCCGTTGACGAGTGATAATCTCCGACAGAAGTATTCACCGGGAACAGTTAGAGTTGAGAAGTAACACAGACTCGAGCCGATGCCCCAAAGTAGGCTATACGTGACGTAAATCTTGGGCAATTCTGTGACAAATGACGTCAGAAGCATTCCAAGCCCGCAAAGGACACCTCCAATGAATGAGATGGTACGGAATCCAATTCGCTCATTCAAGCCGCATGTGATTGGTCCAAATAAATAGAGAATGCCAACAGAAGCTGATCCTACCCAAGCTACAAGTGTATTAAAACTTGGTTAGCGTTAGACGGACAGACAGACAAGTGTGGCAAACAAACAGGCAGACATTGGGTAACATACAATCCATTCGTTTACCTGTCGCAGCTTTACTCTTCCCAAACTCTTCAAGAAGAAACGCAAACAGGATCCCAAAAGAATTATGAATACCAAGCACAACGAACTGGGACAAGAAAGCACAGGCACAAATTGCCCATCCCCGGCATCCCCCCTCGGGAATCAGTTTGATTCCTTGAAGTGCGTAGGGAGACTCTGTTATCACTTCCTCGGAATTAACTAGTTTTAGATGAAAGGAATTCGAACTGGTGTTGGAATCTGAAAGGTAACAACAACAAAGACATTTTCAATCGTGCGGAAGCTTTTGTCACAAAAACCTAGGTCATTCTTGCATGAACGTATTTTAAAATAATTACTTCATATCAAAAATATGTGGATTTTTCAGAGTCATTATTTTATCGCTATTAGTATAGGAAATCGCACGATCTCGAGTACCATTTGGAAATTAATAGACACGAGTAATGTTTTGAAAGTTCTTATAATTGCACGAACCTTTAGGCTCGTGCAATTAAAGAACTTTCAAAACATTACGAGTGTCTATTAATTCCAAATTGTACGAGAAGATCGTGTGATTTTTTGTTTATAGTTCACTCAACAAAATTTCAATAAAAAATTCGAAGCGACACCGTTCATCTTTGTCTATTTGGCGGCCGATTTTCAGTCCATCGTGCAACTGAAATGCATAAAARAGATTAGTTCTTACGGCTTTAAAATTTTATTTATGTTTTTTAAGTACAAAATGATAGAAAATAATTGTTTTGACATTGTTTTGGCCTTGTTGCCATAGCGACTTAATTCGGTACTCCTACGGAGTACTGATTAACGCTATAATTTAATTGTACTCCTCTCGACCAATCAGAGTCGAGTAATTTTGTTGAGTGTACTATAAGTCCTACAACGATACAAGTTTTGACGATTAGAAAGTAGTTCTGTTTAAGTACATAATTAAATGTCGAGGTTTTCATAGTAAAATTGTTAAACACTGACGCTAGGCTATTTTTTGGGGTGCATGTAACGTCATAGCCGTTCAGACTTTGACAAAAAAAAAAAAAGGTTTGGTGGTGCACGTCTTTCGACCACGTCTTTCGACCAACATGGCGGCCACGTCTTTTCTCCTTTTACTTTCATGTGGGAAGGGATGCAGTTATAATCCGAATGAAGTTCTACCTTTTGGCGCCAGCAACTTAATCCGAAAGGTGGCACTTTGCTAAAAAATGTTTTAATATGGCACACAAATAATGCAACACCAAAGAAATAATTCGAAAAGCATAACAAAATCTCCCATTATGATAATTACATTAATAAATAATGTTATCTTCAAAATTGGACATTGGACATAATTCAAACGTATAAATGTCTATGTATAGCAGGTAACGATAGATATATCGACATTGTTAGACCTACCTTCGGCAATAGGCTCGTCCATTCCCAAGACAGAAGAGTCCCGTTTGCTGCCAAAGCTGTGTATTTTGGTCTCTTTGTTTTCTTCTAGCGGCCTTGCTTGTGTATTCATGTGGTTTTGGTCATCTTTACAGTGTGGAACAATCGCTGAACGTCTCCTATCCATAGTTCAAAAAGGTTGTTCAGAAGGAACCACAATGACAAACAATAACAGCAGCAGATATAACACCTTGTTACAGTAATGTGTCAAATTAATTTTCGTGTTAAAATTCGTCTGAATTTTCCTTCTTTGATTTTGTGGTTCAGTTCTCAAATTGGACTCCCTAAGAAAGGTCTAGCTCATGAGTTCAAAACTCGAAATTGTCAGTAGATTTCTTCGGTGTGATTGACCCAAGAAACCTGAACAGCTAGTTTTGTCACCATGGAAACATCTACGTCACAGTCAAACCTAAAAAATGTTTTGCTAAAAATATCAGAATATTAATTCATTGATTTGTTATTATTTTTGGAAACTATTATTAATAGACTATAATGGACTATAGTAGTACTAGACGAGTAATTGGGCAACACCCCTGATAATTATATCGGCAGATAGTCGGCTGAAGGGCGTGACACTTGAGGATTATACAACAAGACGAGTATTTGGGCAACACCCTTGATGTTTCTATCGACAGGTAGTCGGAATGTTTCTATCGGCTGGAGGGCGTGATACTGTATAGTATAGAACTAGACGAGTAATTGGACAACACCCATGATGTTTCTATCATTTTCAAAAATTAACTATTGGCAAACACTATTTAAAGAAAATGAAAACGAAGAATGATATCCTAAGAAAATTAATTAACAAAACAAAAAAATTCGCCCAAAAGATCGAAAAAGTCCGCACATTTTGGGGAGACGAGCATTTTCAATTTGCTAAATTCGAACATGGCGACGATGAAAACCAGACAAAAATGCGCTGCAAAATTAACGCGTTAAGAATTAACTTTAGGAAACCCGAATTTCAAATAAAATTATTGGTAGGAATGCATGCAGCGATCACTACGTAAATCGGGAATTAAAAACCTCACTCGCGGAATCAAAAATTTATTTAAAAAAAATTTAGTTGAATTCTGAGGGATTGTTTTTCCCTYATTGGGTCGGTGACACGGCAAAGCATTGTGGTAACCGTCCTCGAACCGATTTCCTTTCTTTTCTCTTTGTTTTTATTTTCCGACCGAAAACATCTGGCGACTTTCAATTGATAAGTTGTTCACCAATGTTCAAAGATGCAAATGCCTTCATGGATGGAATTAACATATCGCTCATCGTATCATGTTTAATTACGGCAAAACCTAGATATATCGCGATATAGTTGGTGGACAACAAAGCATATGTATGTCGGCCAGCACTTGGTACCTCGTAAGGATTAGATCTAGAATGATTTGCAATCTAGACTTTAATCATGCTCTTTAACTGTATTAAATTTATGGTTTCTTAAAGAATATTATCTATTGATTTATCGAATAACTTTAATCAAGTTAAAAATTATTGAAGCTGTTCATAACTTACGTAATTTATTTATGCATTTTTTTCTTCATTTGTGAACCAAATTTCATTCGAATATTATCAGGAAGCACTCGAAGTATCCTACGGAGATGTGCAATAATAATTGGTTATAATAATATTTTAGATGAAATATTTCAAAGATGAGGAAAAATGAAAATAAAATAATTTAAAATCACCATTTTTTTGTCCATGTAATACAAAAGCAACATAAGATTTTTTGATTAATTCTCACACTTAATACGGAGCTTAATGCAGTAGGCTTTCCAAATTACACTTGAAGAAGTTTGCATGGTTTTTGCTGTTCGTTTTATAACGGACGCGTATAACACTGACTTAGACATTTCCATTCCTAACTACCTATTGTGATAACTTTAGACCTTCTTCGCAAGAAAAAAAAAGCTAGAGCCAGAGCGAGCGGTGATCTGACGTCATCCTTCACATATTCAACAAAAATATCTCTTAAACGTACAACAAACGAACTTCAAATTGATTTACTCAAAACGAATGAAAATATTTCGGTTTCTCTTCAACGCAGCGAGGCTCAAGTTTTTCTTTGCAAAAACGAATTTTAATATCATTTTGAAAGCTTTTTCATTTTCTATCTTTGGTCATATTTTTTTGGGGGAAGAGAGGAGCTTGATTAATGTTATCGATAATATTGCGTTTTTTTTAGCTCGCATCATTAGGAAGTAAAAACGCTTTCGACAAACATCTTGATGTGAAATTCATTCCCGGACAATTCCCGAGTTCATTTGTCACGAGAACAAACGAAAAATTAATCAAGCAATTTTTAACTCGCTTAAAATAGATTTTTAAGGATTTCCCCCAATTAATGAATATAGAAATGGATGGAATACTATTAGAGTCAAGTCTCAAACGGGAAACGAGTTCGTTTGTGCCAGTGAACGGATATCGAGTTGATCGCGATAAGGATAATTGACTAGGGCCTGTCGTCAATTGGTGTTTGTCAGTACCTACGGAATCTGAACGGACTGAGCGCGCAAGCCACTCGATTCTTACTTGTCAGTCATTATCAACCGAATTTCTGGAATTTAACGTCCCATGTTCACCCAGCCAACATAAATCCACTGAATTATTTATCAAGACGACTTGGATAAATTCTACTTAGATCTCAGGAAACCTTCATGGAGCGAAGCAATTTCCTTGAGTCTCGGCTGGGGAGTTTGTAAGAAGCCTGGTCTAATGCTTGCCGGGAGACAGTCGGATGACAATTCGGTGAGGTGGTTTTATCCGAGAAAGAATAAATAAGGATAAGGTGCATCAAGCTGATCAGTTAATAAGTGGATGACGACTGCTTGCGATCTATAACAAATCGACACTCCACACAGCGGAAATGCAAGAGCATGAAATATACTCAACGTTAGATCGTTTCGCTGAAAAGCAAAGCAGAAAACGCGAACGAGTACGCATTAATGTTAGTGGAGAAATGTTCGAGACGTTTGAAGAAACCCTGGCACGATACCCGAGCACCCTTCTGGGGTCAAAAGACAAGAGAAGCCGATATTTTAACTCGAAAAGATGTGAATACTATTTTAATCGCGACAGAGTAGTCTTTGATGCCATTCTGTTTTACTATCAGTCGCCAGGCATATTATCAAAACCGTCAACGGTTTCCTACGAGATCTTCTTGAAAGAGACGGCATTTTTTGAGCTGGAGAGTGATTCATTGGCCAAAATAGATTCCTCGGTCAAATGGTTTATCAACAATCAACGAAAGAAAAGAACTCTACGAGGGAGGATTTGGCAGTCGTTGGAAAACCCTGTTACACCTGCTGAACGAATCATAAACGTTTTCTCTGGACTATTAACCCTCTTATCAATGGCCGCTCTATGCTGGGAAACCCTGCCTGAAGCCAGAAAAGTGAATTTTCAATTAGACAATAATACGCATTTCAATAACAATAGAGGAACATTTTACAAAGAAGACCAGTTTTGGTTTCTCGCGGAGTCGATTTTTTCAGGATGGTTTACGATCGAATACTTTGCGCGGTTTGCGACAGCACCGAGGTCTTGCTATTTTCTATTCACGTTTTCAGGGATTGTGGATTTTCTCTCGATACTACCGTTTTATATTACTCTAATCCTCGATATATCGCTATCGGATACTAGTAGGACTTTATTCCCGTTGTTGCGCGTTGTTCGTTTGATACGAATACTGAAACTAAAGCGCTATAGTACAAGCGTACGTTTGCTCTTCGAGACCATTTTTGATAGCCGAGAAGAACTCCAAGTGTTCTTTTTGTGTTTAATATTTATAACTGTAGTTATGTCTAGTGCCATTTTTTACGTCGAAGGTTTGGGAGAGAATTCGCAATTTGTGAGCATTCCCGACGTATTTTGGTACTCTGTAGTCACGCTCTCTAGCGTAGGATACGGAGACTACGTCCCGAGAACAGCCTTTGGGAAAGTAATCGCGGCGCTGTTCTGCATCAGTGGTGTTGTGGTTATTTTCTGTTTTTCTCCTGTTCTTTTTGCCAAGTTCCGTCGATGCAGATATCGATTATTTCGGGAGCAGATTGAGCTTCAAATCTACAGAGAGGAAGCGGAAAGACTTTATAATCAGAACAACCCAGGCGAACACTTGACTATAAAACCAAAAGATGAAAAGTTGCGGCGTAATAAGAAGTGAAAAAAAGTCACTTAGCTGGCTAAAGATATATTCATTAACAACCACGAGCGCTCAGTTCGATATTTCTTTAATTCAGACATTGAGATTGCTATCTTTACTTGGAATAATTGCATCATGAATAAAACTGCCCCCTCAAAAAAAGAAAAAAAAAAAAAACTTAAAGCCGAAATGATGTAGCTACTGTTTTTACGCCATGGTGTTGCCTACGGTCCGTACTAAAGCAACTTGAGAATAAGATACATCGTACGATAAGATAAATAGAACAGATACCTTAATGTTCCAAAGAAAATCGAAAAGTGCTTTCTGAAGGGGAGATCTACGAGTCTAGACTTACCACAAAGAATACTGATCAAAATCATTCATTTTTTTAAAGAAAGAAAAAGAAAGAAAGAAAAATGGCACGCATGGTGTGTTTCCCGCCTCGTTGCGCTGCCCGCCTTGTTGCGCACAGCTTCTTTGAAAATTTAATAATCGATTGAGAAGCATTTTTCTTTCGACCAAGTTTTCTTTTAATAGCTCAGTTAGAAGTTGTAAGCAATAAACTACCTAATTAGTTGGTAATATTACGAAGAATCACTTATAATGGTTTTTCAACTTTTTATAGTGTGGGAATGGTTGCCAAACCATACTTTTTTAATGAGCCTAGACAAATTAAAATTACTATTGAGACTATTGAATACGTAAACTTTTACCTATTGAGACACCGGTAAAGCTTATATAAAAGCAACAAGAGCTACTGAGGTACATAAAAAAACGTTCAATAAACACTTTACAATAGGGGTTAAGTTGTAAGCATAGCCAAAAACCTTTTTGGATGGGAATTTTCGAATGGAGCATAAAATGATCGACTGTCAGACTTCTCGCCCACGTTCATGATCATGTTTTCAATCATAACCTAAAACGACTGCAAGATATGCGCGAAAAAAATTTATTTCTTTTTAAAATGATCTTTAGGAGTCGTTTGAGGTTTAACTAGTCGCCTTCGTCGCTATATTTTTGGGGGATATTTTGGCGCGAAAACTGTATTTTTTCTCTAGTTTTCTTTTACAGCAATCTATGTAATTGTTAAAAGCGTTTTTCCTCTACTCAACGGAATAGTTAATTGAATAGAGCCAAACGTCCTTGAATCTATAATGCTAGGAGCGCGCGTGGACAGGAAGTGATAGGTCTGTTTTTGTGGTAAAATTTGACGTACTTGAGGCTTTCATCAGGTTTTTCATTTCCAACCCAAGGCAAACCCCCAAAAGGCGCCAAAGCCTCCTAGTAGTAGAATATTATTAACCTTTTCTTTTGACGAAAATTCGATTACTCGTGCTACAAAAAGTCAACCAAACAGCGCAGTTATAAACTGCCAGCTCCAAACTGTCTCGGATTTTTGTAAACAAACAGTCGGTTTTAATTTGTTGTAATGGAATATTTGAATTACGTTCAATCGGCTAACTATTTGATGCAACCACGCGTTTTCATTATAGCCTAGAGAAAGTAAATGGTTGGCTTTGTGTTTTATCACCTGTTTTTGAGGCTATTAAGAATATAGCTCTTTGAGATTCAGGCTGATTTATTTTTGGATTTATGTGAGCTTCCATTTCCACAGCGACGAATTCAGCAACCATCGAAGCGCGGAAAGTGCGAACATGCGCGCGGAAACGCTGCGAAGAGATAAGCCAAGTACGAGGAATGAAGAATTCTAGTTCTAGGTTATGATGGAATCAATTAAGAAGTTTTAAACGAGACTAAAATGCTTTGCTTCGTGTTATATCTCGACATTTGGCATCAAGAATCCTACATCAATTTAAAACAAACGAGAAACTGTTATTTTTCTTAATGTTGATAAAAACATTTGCCCAGAGGCACAACAAATTTGGAAAGCTATATAGAGGAGGGCAGATTGATCAGAAAGCTGTTTATATGATTCAAAAGAGACACTTCAGTTTCTGAAATTATTGGCCAATATTAATGTAAAAGTGGTTTTGTGGTTGAAGAGCCTTTGCTGCGCAGGTGATTTGAAAAAATAGCAAAGCCGAGGGAAGGGACGAGGAGGGAGAGAAAAAGAACGAAAGTAATTCGTTAGTGAGTAAGTTTGATATTGAGGGGGATGGCTGGGGGCTTCGAGGTAATTAAAAAAATGGTTGTAGCCCCCTTTCACTCAGAAAAACTGAAATTCATGATCCTCCTATCAAACCCCTATCGTCAAAATAAAAAAGTTTGGCTAAAATTTTTTACGGGTGACCCAAATTCGTGATAACCCTCGCCTCTGCAGAAGCTCCAGCCCTCTTCCCCAAATAAAAGATGTACCTTCCATAACAGGTCATTGCGCGAGGTGATTTGAAACGCGTGGCATGTGTGGGGAGGGGATAGTAGAAGGAGTGAAGTAAAAGAAGCTCATCGCGAGAAAGAAGGAATAGGCTTCCTCACTGCTGCTTTCAGTGTCGTCACGCAACGCTTTCTCCCTCCTCAGCGGAGAAAGCTTTGCGTGACGACACTGAAAGCGGGTGTGAGAGAGACTAAAATGGAAAGGTATAATATTGAACGATTAAAGAGATAGGAGGACAAACTAAGTGAGCGGAGAGGAGGGATCGTAGGCTAAGAGAGCAGCGCGCAATGATATTAATTTGAATATTGTTTGAAAAACCGGAAGAAAAGGTAACCATTCGAAGCAAATCAAGTATTTATCCTGAGAATAAATCTATATTAAATATCGCAGGCCCAATCAAACAATCTAATCATCAAGATATGAAAACATATTGATTTCGATATAATAAGTTCCAAATAATGACGTCACTTTACTCTAATTCAGAAACTTGAGAACTCCTGGTTCGGATTAATTTAATATGTGCAGTTTCTGTGCGCTACAGCTCGACTTTGAATGCTCCTTTCCTCTTTTTATTCATATCTTCTATGAACTTCTGATTGGGTTGCCTGTGTCCTTAAAACATGCCAATCAAAAATCCGCGCTGTAAACCATTGGTTGTGTATTTTTACTATGTTTACACTCAACTGGTTTTCCACAGGCTTCAAAAACCAGAGAAAAACGTTTGACTCATAAAGAAATTTGCTTCCAAAACTACTCTCTGAAAAGTTTATGAGATTAATAATTAAGAGTCTATTAAGCTATGCTCAATGTATAAACCACCTCCCGTTGTTCAGCGGTGTATTTACACTTCGAAGGCTGAATTTCAAGGGTTATTCTTTCTTCACCTCCCAAACAAACATGGCGGCCTCCAGCTACAAAGACTTCGGTCCTCTTGTAGGTGCTATAGATCAAGGTACCTCAAGCAGTAGGTTTTTGGTAAGTCATTGATATAAAACGCAAATACTAGAGGATTTTTTTTCGAGTATTGACGTTTGGGTTTCGTTTGATTATCATTTTCATGACAGGCTTTCGAAATGCTTGGCATATGGACGCCGTTCTGTACGTACGTGTTATGAATAAAGAAAAGGTTCTTCAAAATGCGATAAAAGCAAACCATCTTGTTTGCTCTGACTATGATAAACTACGATAGCCTCTTGTATTAGTGAAATGTTGATTTTGAGCTTTGCCATGAGTATGCAAATCGATAATTATAAGGTCTCCAGATGGCAATGAATACGATATTGTCATGTCGAAAATGTGGATTAGAGTTGCACTTTGCCCTTTTACTTTCAGCCATAGTAGATTCTAAGTCAAACACCGATTTATTAGAGTATATCGATCCACTGGCCGATCAGCCGATCTATAAAATCACAAATCAATATGCATGGTATTTCTTGTCATGTGTAAATTTGAAAAAATATATTATTTTTGATTATTTTTAGTTGTTTGCTAGTAAAACTGCAGAATTACTTGCATTCCATCAAGCTGAGTTTGAAAGTATATACCCCAAGGAAGGGTAAGCTTTACCAATGTTAATATACATGAATATTCTTTGTTTGCACATGACTTCATAGTCGCCATGTTGGATGAATTTAACAAAAGAATTGTCAATGAATTCTTTTGTTGTATCATCCAGCATGGCCACCAAGTCTTTTGTTATTTCACTCCCTTGGGAACCAGCAATAATATACCTCTCTATTACAGCGCTTCTCAATCATGCACATGAAATCATGAAAAAAGTTTTTGAGACATAATAGAGTTTTGGTGGACGCCAATCAAAGAGTTCATCAGCATTATTGGAAAATGCAAAGCTCTTAAGGGCATGTACCTATGGAATGTCATGGAAACGTATTGATTGACATCCACCAAAACCTTTATTTGTCACAATGGTAAATTGTACAATTTCATGCATGTGATCGATAAGCACTGTAATGGTTAGGGATCCATATATGGCAGTCATATATTCTGCTACTGGCCTCTGATTGGTTGAGGTTACTAGCCAACCAATCAGGTGTGTTCATGGACAATTCCTTACGCTGTAGTACATGCTTCCAAGCATTGATATGAAAAGGTTGATTATTGCTTTTTTTAATATAATAAAAAATTTAATTATTACACGAATGCAGTGGTTGCAAGTTGCCCATGTTTTACTGTTGCCAGTCAAAAATATAAAAGGTACCGACTGATTATTTTTGATTGGCAGAGCAAAAATACTAAATTTCAGCATGTAGCTTGGAACTACCAAGGTTTTGTAATATTGGAAGCAGCATGTAAGTGTCCACCACCAACATTTCTGCATCTCTTCAAATCATATACCCTGTCCCCCGAAACAGATGACAAATGACAATAAAGAATTCTAATAAGCTGCAGAAAGGATTGATCAAGCTGGTTTAACACAAAGCATGGCATATGTACCCTTATTTCATTACAGTCACTATAGTCTGTTTAAAACAAGCAACTGCATTTCTGATGTTTTTTGTTTTGGCACAGATGGGTGGAGCAAGACCCTAAAGTTCTTTTGTCTTCTGTCTACAAATGTATGGAGCAAACACTTCAGAGCTGCAAAGACCTCAATATCAACCCAGCTGATATCAAAGGTAATAAAACTCATTCGAAGGCCCAGGGTCCAGTTGTACAATACCTGGATAGCGTTATCTGATGGATAAATCTTGACCAGTGGATAAATTTATTGGATAACAGCATTTACTATCCAGTGGATAAGAATGTATCTGCCGGACAGTATTATCCAGGCTTCGTACAACCAGGTCCTGACAAATTATTGTCTAAAAATTTGACCCAACACTCAGACAACATTTGAGTCAACTAGATTCCCTTTTTCCATATAAAAGATGAGTTCATTGCATTGAATGATAGTAGTTATAGTAATAATATATTGTTATATAGTTATAGTAGTTATGTATTGTTGTTTTCATTATAGCTCTTGGTATAACAAATCAAAGAGAGACTACGGTAGTATGGGACAAAATCACTGGAGAACCACTACACAATGCTATAGGTATGCTATAGAAAGCTGTACACAAGTTACAGTCAAAATAGCTCAAGCTTACCCACTGAGGTGCCATTAATTATTGTTTCATTATTCAAATATTGAAATTTATTCTTCTTTCTGAGAATATGAAGACTCAGAATTCCAAATAATAAACGATTCAAAGCTTGAATTCTGATTGGACTATTCCACATAAGGAACACCATGATATCTCCTGGGGGGAGTTGATACAGTCTAAGCCATTCCACTCCTACCACCAAAATAATGAGCTCCTCAGATTCTTCCTTGTCCCTTAACCCTTGGAAATCTTTATTTTACACCTTGGCATAGTTCTATATATTTTCTGTGATTCGTTTAGTTTGATATAAATTTGATATGAAGATTTTGTAAATTTATAAATGGTGTCACTTTTTGACCAGCCAACCTAAGTCTTATTTGATGTACATGTTCTAACCATAATCATTGATTTTATTTTTAGTCTGGTTGGATACAAGAACGAAGTCTACAGTGGAGAAATTTGTAGCTTCAAACCCAAAAAGCACCTTAGACAGTGTTAGGGTGAGTTACCCTAATCATAACCTAATCATTGCTCAAATATCTTTAACTTTCAAGAAAAAATGTATATAGCAGTGATCCTAAATTAAGGAAAATAAGTATTTACATGTATATATATATATATGAAATTCATTTTTCTTCAGTCTCTCTGTGGTCTTCCAATCAACACATATTTTAGTGCCGTTAAACTCAGATGGTTAATAGACAACTCTGAAGCAGTACAAAAAGCAGTGAAGGAAGAGAGATGCCTATTTGGTACAGTGGATAGCTGGTTACTTTGGGTAAGGAAAACAATCTGTGATTATTCTCCACTATTCATTATTTTTTGCTATTATGCATGTGCATTTTTCAGGTTTTATCCAAAACAGAAAATATCTTTAAACCCTCAAATTTTATTAATACCCTGAGAGAGCCTCTGTGCCCTTGAAAGCCAGGACATGGGTAACTCACAGATTGAAATGGGATTTAATGTGTTTTTATGAAGAAAGGAAACTTGAAAACCCAAACCTCTAACCACATGCGATGGCAATCCCAGGAATCAAACCTGAGACCCAAGAGGTGASAGGCRCAAGTGCACTACTGCTGGACTACTGCTATGCCACCCTTGATTTTGAATATTTCTTTGTGTGTTGTTGTTAATGAATTTTGAATTGATTTAGAACATGACTGGAGGGACCAAAGGTGGAATTCATGTTACAGATATAACTAATGCATCCAGGACAATGCTAATGAACCTGAAAACTGGAGATTGGGATCCTTTTCTCTGCAAGTAAGTGACTTTAGTATAATTTTAGRCTTGAATATAGGGTTTTGCACACTGTGATTGGTTGAGAGACCAGTGATTATGAGACGATATTCACTGCTTGAGCAGTGATTTTGAGCTTTGCCAAAGTTTGTCTGAGCAGAAGTAATACTAAAACTGTTTGCAAATAAGATATTTTTGCAATAACGTTTACGTATGCTGCCTCCATAGAATGGAATAATTTACCTGCTACAATTAGAAGTATCACTTCACTGTCCACTCTTAAAGAACACAAAAACGTACTCCTACGGAAAAGCCTTCGACTAGTATATTATGATTATTATTTTTTGCCTCTACTTTTTTCATAAACAGAACAGATTAATGTCCTATGCTTATTTGCGCTTTATAAGCATAATTATTATTATTACCTTTTTATGGTGGAATAATAAACAGTGGATCATTACTGTGGCATTAGATTCTGATCTTCTTTTTTCATTTCCTAGACTATCTGGGATGCACTTGTAGCACGTGCTGAATTGATGGCTTATTTATTTACTTATTGCCCAGCACCCTCCAAATATTATTTTACACCTAACTTCACTGACCATATATTCCGTTATATTTACACTAAATATTATCAATATTATTTTTTCCAGATTTTTTAATATTCCAACAACAGTCCTACCATCTATACGAAGCTCTTCAGAAATTTATGGGAAAATGGTAATAAGATGTCTATCGCTCCTAAAACATTCCTCCCTTATCTTGGATTCTCCGACTTATGACAACTATTTTTCTTACTCTATCAGGTTAATGGACCTCTTGTGGGAACACCTATATCAGGGGTAAGTATAGATATATTAACATTACTCTAATCTAGAGTGGGACGGCGTATTAATATATGTCAATAACATTAGGTTCTCGGAGATCAACAAGCAGCTCTCGTAGGGCAAATGTGCTTCAGTAAAGGAGATGCAAAAAACACGTAAGTTTGAAGTAGTGTTAAAGAATCTCTCTGTGCCTTTTTTGAGGTTTGGAAAAGTAAATGGAAAAATAGCTTATCTCTCAGTGTGCACAACCAAAACCCATTTAAAAATACTGTAATTGCATTACAGCATATCCTAATTCATTGTTTTTTCCAGATATGGAACTGGCTGTTTCTTACTTTATAATACAGGACTTGAGGTTGGTCTCAGTGCTTGAATATTACATGCCCTTAAACCATGCTATATATGACTGCTACTCTTAGAATAGACTGAGAGATATTCTAAAAAAACCTATATATCTAGACAGTATGTTTTCCCAAATAAGATATTTTTGCCAGCATTCTAACGATATTTGGTTGACAAAAAGCCAACAAGTAAATTCTATGATTTTGTGAACAATAAGCAATATGAATTTGTAGCCCACAGAATTTCCAACTATTACAGTAATAACAGCTTCTCTAACACAAGTGTATGGAATAGAAGGTCATTAATCTCAGCTGTCACTTATTGTTTTCAGCCTATCCTGTCAGAAAATGGCCTGTTAACCACAGTAGCCTACAAACTTGGACCAGATCAGCCAACTATATATGCATTAGAGGTAGGTACAGACCACCCTTGCCCCATAAGGCATAGGATTAATTTGATCAAAGCCTGAAATGAGCTTAAGGCTGATTGAACAGGGCAAGGCTAACCCACTAATGGATTGCAACTTGTCCAGGACCAAGGTAGTGTGGTTTGGTCCATATTTTGGTCCCACATTTATTTTTGTTGTCTCCTCATACATCTGGGTAGCTGTACATTCATGGGAGGGAAGGTGGCAGGGAAGGGATGGAGGGAAGGGATGGAGGGAAGGGATGGAGGGAGACAGGGATGGAGGCCAGCAGGCAGGCAGACAGTAACAGTACAGCAGTGACGCAGCTCAATGTGGTCCAACTGAAAGCATGTCACCAAAATTTCTTTCTTACATGTATTAATAATGTTAAGGACTATGGTTGTTCATTGTAGGGCTCAGTAGCCATTGCAGGTGCAGCTATCAAGTGGCTTAGAGATAATCTTAACTTGATTAAGGATTCTTCTGAAATTGGTGAGTTTAATCTACAGGCCATAGTTTTTTTTACCATGAAGAAATGTTTATGGAGTTAATATTGCTCTTTTTGTTATTTATTCAGAATCCTTATCTAAAAGTGTTGATAGTTCTGCTGGAGTGTATTTTGTACCAGCATTCTCTGGTCTTTATGCTCCATATTGGCAGATGGATGCTAGAGGGTAGGTTACTTTAAACATAAGCCTGGTTCACAATAGGATAGCAATCAGTGTCGGAAGCAAAATATGCAGACTCAGTAGTGTACTGCTCATTAACAGTGCTTGTCTTTTTCCACCCCTAGGTGATACTGAGTCTGTGCAAGTTGCTTACCATTCAGATTTTGACACTAGTGTGAACCAGGCTTTACCAGATACCTTATTACTGTTCATTATTATAATTCATTTCTATTTTGTTTATCCCTAAAGTATAATCGTAGGTCTTACTCAGTTCACCAACAAAGCACATGTAGCCAGGGCGACCCTAGAGGCAGTGTGTTTCCAATCTAGAGAGGTAAGTGTATGCAATACTTAATGGAACCTAATTGCATTGCATGTAGAGGATATTTTTGGGAAAACATTGGATTTTTTTGTCAAGTGAAAATGTGAGTTTTTTCCATTGCATTCAAGAATTTAGTTGAATATGGAAGTGCATCATTATCCATAACAATGCTAAACTAATATTTTCTTGTACTGCAGCTATTAGATGCAATGAATGAAGACTGTGGGATACCATTGGCAAGTCTCTTGGTTGATGGTGGTATGACGGTCAATAATCTACTCATGCAGTTACAAGCTGATATTCTGGGTATTAGTGTAGGTAAGTGGGAATAACTTGTAGGGTATATATATCTTTTTCCTCATTGACCTAATATAGGCCTTTGAATCTCTTTATGGTTTATACGTCCAAGCTGCCATCTGATAGGGAATATGTTTAGATTTTGGGTGGGTGAGGCACGAGAGGACCTCCACGCCTTCTCTTTATTGTTGTGGCATTAATTCCCTATCAATCTCCTTAATATTAAAGCATACAACTCTGTTTTTTATCTGTGTCTTGCTTGGAAAATTTTGTCTGTTGTAAACTGAGAAGTATAAAGAGGAACATGGAAGGTTTATAGGCATAGAACACTAATGTTCTATGTACTCCCTTTTAGAGCGCCCCACTATGCCAGAGACAACAGCTCTAGGTGCTGCAATGGCTGCTGGTGCTGCTAAAGGAATCGAGGTGTGGCCATTAAACCCTGAAGATAAATCCCAGATCAATACTGATGTGTTTAATCCATCAATGGATGCCAAAGGTAGGACAAGCCAACAACCCTGACACAACCTCTGGACTGATCAAAGTCAGGGTATGGCTAACTCACAAATTGAACCCTGAAACAACCTCTGGGCTCAGCTAAGCCAGGGCGCAGCTAACTCACAGATTGAACCCCGAGACAGCCTTTGGGCTGATAACAGTCAGGGCATGGCTAACTCACAGATTGGATTTTGAATTCAGCTTGATGGGTTTGTGTAGGATCTAGAGTCCAGGAATCGAACAAGAGACCACAGAGATGATGAGCAAGTGTACAAACACTACATCACTATTAAAGCTTGATGTTACAAATTGTAAAGTTTGTAAAGCTAAGCAATATTTTCTGTTTTAAAGAACGAGAACGTCATTATGCAAAATGGAAAAAGGCAGTAAAGAGATGCATGAAATGGGAAGTGGATGAACAAACAGAGAGTGAAGGTGAGACCATGGTGTAGATATCCCATGCAAGGCTTTACATTTTGTTGCAATATTGGTAGGATGGCATTGCGAGTGACATCATCTTGAATGCAACTATCAGTTCGTTTCCTCATTTGCTTTGTTTTTGAAAGGTCATTAGCTTTTCCCCCCTAAAGTTTTATATCAGAGTCTCCATTAAAGGTTGACCACCTCACCCCCCAGAGTCTGAGCCGACATAAGACATGGTATGATTTGGCAGAGTCACCAATAAAATTTGACCACCTCACCTCCCAGAGTGACCAAATCTCCTCACCAGGCTAGGTTCTCTTAAGGCTAAGCCTACTCCAGCACTCGACATAAGACATGGTATGATTTGGCAGAGTCGCCAATAAAGGTTGACCACCTCACCCCCCAGAGTGACCAAATCTTCTCACCAGGCTAGGTTCT
>NW_022261538.1:207605-280466 GCF_009602425.1 Actinia tenebrosa
GGCCGAGCCGACATAAGACATGGTATGATTTGGCAGAGTCGCCAATAAAGGTTGACCACCTCACCCCCCAGAGTGACCAAATCTTCTCACCAGGCCAGGCCCTCTTAAGGCCGAGCCGACATAAGACATGGTATGATTTGGCAGAGTCGCCAATAAAATTTGACCACCTCACCTCCCAGAGTGACCAAATCTCCTGACCAGGCTAGGTTCTCTTAAGGCCGAGCCTGCTCCAGCACTCGACATAAGACATGGTATGATTTGGCACGGAGTGTGTTATTGGTCACTGCACGGGTATCGTCAAGTAAATTTACCCGTATTATAGATGCGCTACTCGGTATAAATCATTATTCTCAATTCGGGTCACTAAAGTAAAGGGTACAGGGTGTTTTTCTATACTTTCATTGTTCTAGGTACGGGATACGGTACGATATCTATCTTTTATCTTCTGTAGTAATCTACTGCACATTTTTACATTTTTGACATCCTACTAGCTCACTATCCCTATACATATATAACTTATCTCATTTACTTTATTTGTTTGTATTATTTCCATTACACTTTTTTACTCTCATTCTTAGTACCCCATTAGTAGAGCATTTCTTGTATTCTCTATACGTGCACTTACAAATCTCATGCAATCACCATATTGCACGCTTTATTCTTTTGCACTTTTCCATTCTCATTCTAGGCACCGATTAAAGATCTCGATAGTCTGTTTTTGTTATCAAGGTCAGAACTGTTGATTTTGATTCATTTTTTTTATTTGAATTGTTTTCGTACATCAAATAACTTTAACAAAACATCTTTCATAAAAATAAACCAGCTTGGACAATTTGAATCATGGGTTGGGTCCGGTGACAGTATTGGATGTTTGCAGGTGTCTAAGACCCCGTTCACATGTATCCGGATATTTTTGAAAATGAGTTTTTTAAATCTTGATTCCGTTAATAATAATAATAAAAAAACTCGTCCACACGTCGCGTTTCCTAATAAGCCTTTTCATAGTTTAAGAATCGATTCCACTGCGCATGCGATTTCATCCCGAATTTCTCACCTTCTTTTGTTTAATTAAGAACAAAAGAAGGTTTGGACAAAAGAAAGTGAGAAATTCGGGATAAGTTCGCATGCGCAGTGGAGTCGATTCTTAAACTATGAAAAGGCTTATCGTTTTTGTTCGTCCACACGTATCCGTTTTTGAAAAGTTGTGTATTCTCCGGGTGCGTGCGGACGTAAGGCAAACCTCGGGAACCCAAGGGTAAAATTCTGTCGTTTCTTTCTCACTCCCAGAAAAAATAACCAAACAAGCGACAGAACTTTACCCCTGAGTTTCCGAGGATAACGTAAGGCCAATCCGCGAAGAAGCAATTCCGTTTTCAAAAATATCTGGATATGTGTGGACGGAGCCTTATCAAAAAGATAAGGCAGACTTGTTGATGATGGTCTTGTGCTACTACAAAACTAAAAAAAAAACCGCGATAAATTCTTTGTCAAACACTTGGTAACATAGCCGCATTTACATAACGACCAAAGGAAGATGGCAAAAACTGTACTGGTGATCACTGTAATTTTCTTTTACCTCCTATCTTACCAACTTTATCCTGGCCAAGATAGCGCATTGTTAACAACGTTAATCAAGATAACAAAAGGTTACTTAAATTAACCTCATTTTGCTCAATTAATTATTTCGCATTAATTTGATTCGTACGGCTTGCACTTAATTAAAGGTAGTATTTCACCTCATTATTAATAACTAACCACATTCTACATATTCCAGTTACAGTTTACTTGACCATACTCTATGCACGACCAATAATATCATCTCATTTTGTTAAAACTATTTCCTCCTATCGGCTCGTTTGGATGTAAAGTTATTTTAAAAACGACCTGATGTCGGCTGCTTGCTTAGCGGAAGTCGATGCCGGTTTTCACCGCAAGTCAAATCACTTTATTTACAGAGCCGACTCCCGACGCCTCATACTAAAGTTTAATTAAATTGTATAGAGATAGCGAGGAAGTCCGGTGATAGCAATCCCCTCAAGGGAAAAACAGTTCTGGAATGACCTTTTTGATGCGTCATTCTCCAGTTTTTAGGGGGTTTATTGTGGCGGTAATTTGTGGTGGTATTGGCATTAGTTGTGGCGGTTGTGGTATAAGGAGAGTCGAGTTTTTCTTGTGGCAAGCTCTGACAATTTGTGAAAGCTTCCCTGATTAAAAAGTGTGGAGCTTTCTCGTTTTTTTTTTACTAACGAATCTCGTTTTGTGTTCGCAGATGAAACAAGAACAAGTAGTACTCTAGGTCCATCGTTATTTCTGTGCGGAAGTGTAGCCATATTATTATTAGCAGCTAAATTAGGATAACAATAACGATAAATTATCAGCGATAATTCAATTACCTGCATGGAGAATTCTTCAAGATTTGTTTTTCCCCGCAGTTCTTGGTCTCGGTAATTATTCCAAATAAATTTGTCAGCCATGTTGGATCGACTTCCTATCCTCCAACATGGCTAAGATTATGTCAAATTCACTGACAGGCAAAAGCTTTCTCGATATAGAATTTAAAAACGATTTGATTAGTCACCAGCAGGATAGGATATTTTATACTTAAAAATATGAGAAAATCAAGTTCAGTTAGTCAATCGGCCATGTTTCTCATAAGACTGAAATCTTTAGTTTTTTGCCCCATAAAACTCGTTTTGAAACGCTTCAATAAGACTGAGGCAAGTAGGGCAAAACTGTACTGACAGATAGCGGATCGAGAAGAATTCTTTATTCCCAGGAAACCAGAATTTTAATTTTTTTGAAATAATTTTGGATTATTTATCATGTTTTTGTACAATTCAACCACATTCATAAGGATTTTATTTTAATAGATTAATTTAAAATTTAACAATATAATTATAATATCTGGGTTTATATTTGGGTGGATATGGAATAAACGTTATGTAATCGAGCCGTAATAAAATGTCATTACATAACATCGACAACAATTGTTTTTAAACACATTCTGTGATGACCAAGTGAATCCGAAATTCGGATTTCCATCCGAAACGAATCATAAGTTCTTATGCATGAAATCGTGGGACTGTTTTGGGATTACGAGATGATGGACCTGTTCGGTCCCATAATGCCATAGGAGATTGGCCTTCTAATTTCAAAACGAGTATTAACGTTTATAACACAATTCGAGGTAAGACGCGTTTCAGCACCAAGAAGCTAAGAAATAGTCTGGTTCCTTCCTACATTCGTCTGAAACTATTTAGCACTACTTTAATACTACGTTGGTTCTTGCGTGGAAACTTTTTGCGACCTTCAAAAATATCTTAAATTTAGACCCATTTTGGTGAGCGTATTATATTTCCATTTCATACCATGTGTCATTCCTTTGGGTATGAGACCCTTTGAGTTTCAAACGTTACCGGCCAGCGACGGAGTAATACTCGAGAGAATAACGCAAGGTGAATAGGTGTGTTGTGCTTACTGTGGCGGTAATGGCCCCATTCCTTTATTCCTCTTCCTATCTGCACCAGCCTTTCTATTATGATTCGCTCTTTGTCCCTTGTTCCGTTCCTTTAGTGCCCTGGTTCTGAGTGTCGCGGGGTCCGGTGGTGCTTTAGCCTTTCCTTTACCTTTCTGCCCCTTTTTTACCCCTCCAGAACCACCACGATCACTCCCTTTGTCCTGCCCGCGTTGCCCCTGTCCTCCTCTTCCTCTGTTGGCATCGGGTCCATCTCTGAAAAATCCCCGATTACCGGGTCTCTTGTCGGGGGTTCTCCACCGGGTTTGTTGTTCAGTTTTGGCACCTTCGTCCTGTTCGCCTTCCTTCGCTTCCTCTTCACCCTCCTCCTCTTCGCTACTCTCGCTTGATTGATCAACGGGTTTCCCGAGAACACGAGGAACAGTGAATGGTCTGTTGATAAAATAAAAATTGTTAACACGGAGCGAATTTGAACTAGGGTGTCATCTATCCTGCTAACCCATAGCAGATTATCGCCCCCAATCCCAAGTGGGAACTCTTTAGATCGAGCGTAATGTTTTCCCATTTCAGACTACATGTCATTCTCTTGGGAATAAGGTTCTTTGTTTGAGTTGTATCCATATTCATGTGTCTTCTCATAAGCAACCGCTAGACACAGAAATGATGCTATGAGGAATTACGCCCAAGCTAAAGAGGTCTATTGCTAGATATCGGCGGTATATCGCACTCGCAATCCAATGTTTCCCTTCCATACTCCGTCTTAACAGCGCGCGTTGAAAAAAACACAATGTTAGTTCGAGCGCGATTACACTACACTAAGAGCTACAGTGTAACCAAGTATTATTCGCACCTTCGTGTTGTTAGTTCATCAGCCGAGTCATCATCCTGTGCGCCCACATCCAGTGCGTCGTACGTGTCGTCATACTCATCATCATACTCGTCATACTTGGGCTCTATCTCAAACTTGCCATACACGTCATACCTGCTTAACCGGTTCTTGACAGACTCGGTCATGTGACTCTTATCAGCCAATAGGGTATCTAACTTTGCCTCGTCGCGTTTTTTACCCTTGTGTACCCTGGACAGGTCGATTTTGTCCCCTTGCGTGAAGACGTCAAACTCATCCTTGTCGTACACTGAATGCCTTGTGGATATCAAGTTATTGGGTTCATTTTGTGAGCTCAGTGCTTGAGCCTTGTCCATTGTCCTATCTAGTTTATTAAGTGATTCAGGCAGGTTATCTTCGAGAACAGCGTTGATGACCTTCTCAAAATCATAGTTATATTCTTGTAAGCATTTGATGACAAATCCCTCTCCCAGGCCTGGAAGCAGGTCACGTACACTGGTTGTCATGGAATCCAGTTGTACGTCATCGACGTCATCACGTGGAACAGAGGCACCACCAAGTTCCTGGACAACAGTAAGAAAAAACACGAGGTTAACAACCAAAGATAAAAACAAAGATAACACAATGCTGATATTCAATAAATTTCATCAACTGAATAAGATTTATTCGTCGGATAGCGCTATCCATTCTTCGTACAACTGGACCTAAGTAATTACGCCATAAAGAAAATATCTAAACTGATTGATCTTCATTGTCGAATCAAGTCATAACGGGAGTCAAGGCTGAGAAAAAATATCCAAACCTGCCCTACATGGAAATGATTTTGATAGCATTATATTGGAGTCGAAGTCGAATCTGAACTGCAATCGGTAACGGGGAGAGAGAGAGAGACATTCAGGAAGAAATGATCTTAACAATAGGCAACCGCAAAGACTGCCGAAGCACAATAGTTAGGACATTTCTCAGAGCTAGTAATATTAGTGGACAAGTCCTTACTTTATTACTCGAGATTTGACGCCTAGTTTCCTGTTCTTCGACAAACTCATTGACCCCTCCTAGCGTTTCGCCGCTAGTCACCTCATTCGCATTTTTTTTGGTTTTCTTGTCTTTTCTCTTGGTTTTGTTAGGATGAGCCTCGTGTGCGCTGTGAATGGCTTGGATGATATATTCTACACGAGTAGCATCAAGAGTTGATCCAGGACACGACTGGATTGTGATGAGGTCATTCTCTATGCTGAACTGTGCGTCATACCAGCTTATGAACCTAGGAAAAAATGTAAAAAGCAACCTTCTCTGATAACTTTGTTGGGATGTTGCGATACGGGGTCTAAGAATCGACAATAACTGAACAATAAATTATCTGTCAAATTTAATTTATTTTGATGAATAACTTCGCAAAACTGCGCAAAAATAGAAATCCTTATTTTGATGAATAACTTCGCAAAACTGCGCAAAAATAGAAATCCTTATTTTGATGAATATCCAAATTAAAGCTGCGCACGAAAAAAAAAAAATTTTATTTCAATCTTCCGCAAAACTGCGCAAAAATTGAAATCCTTTGAACTTTCAATCTTGCGCAAAGCTGAGCAGAAATAATAATAAAATATTTTTCATTTGAATCTCGGTTGTTAATTACTCAATTATCATTTAATATCATTAATACCATTTAGTTTCAATTAACAGATGACGCAGCTGTGACATCAACAATCAATTACCCAATTACTTGTTAATAGTTTTCTACATTTCTCGTAGAAAACAGCGTTCTTTTGAACGGAATTGGTTTTAATCAATTCCGTATCAAAAACTAGTTGAACCAGCCGTCAAAAAGCACTGCAATGGCAGTGTTTTGGGAGAAGATTCTGTCAGTTTTTACTGGTGAGTTTTTCCAAGGTTTTAGGACATTTTCGCAAAACATTTTTTCACGCACGCGGTTTTGATATTTACTTCGTACTGACGCGTGACCATGTTTGGATTTCAGATTTGAGATGAATCTCAAGCAACGACGAGAAAATCGTCGAAGTAGCCCTCGTCCTTCGGGACGATTCGCGGGCTTTCTGCACGGCTTGGTTAGCGTCGTGTTTTGCTGTGTGTGGAACGGTATAGTGATTGAAGATCATGACGGTAAGAAATCTTTTTTATTCTTTGGAAATTTGAATTCTTTAGGAAAAGTGTTTCCGTGAAAAGAGTAACTTAACCCGCACTTGGTAAAAATATTCTACGCTTTTCTGACTGATTTGTTCGAAAATATAATATTTCAAAAACATAAAGATAAGTTTCAGAGCCTTCGATTTTTCGTTAGAAAGCTGAGAAGGTTTTGGGTTCGAGAATGTAAAGCGTTGTTATTGGTTACTGTACAATTAGAACATGCGCATTACGTTGGAATGAAAGGTGACGGGATTGAAAACTGATTGCTCAAAATAATTATCAATTAGAAGATGAGCACTTATTAGAACTTTCAATTAGAGACGAAGTTGCTGGATTGGATCATTCAAGTATAGTGCGCGTGCAATTGTTGTATGGGGAATGGATTTGATAATAATAATAATAAAGAGCGCGCGCAATAGTTTTGACGGGAATGGAATGGGAAATTTAGAAAGAATAAGACCATCTAGATCTAGTTAATTGTTTGAAAGAAAACTATATATTATCATGCTTGGGAAATCTAAAACACGAGGTCACATTGGATTTTGATGTTCATATTTGTTACAGATGGGGATTTGGATGACGAGCAAACAGGCCAGTCTCACGCCGCCGCTCTACTGGTAGCCGTTGATAAACCATCAGTCATCAACAACGCACAAGAACACACCAAAACCGACACGGCAATAAACCAATCAAGTGATAGCAGAAGTGACCACGGACAGTATATATCAGATGGGACCAACGATCAGCCAGAGGAAGATTCTAGGCGAAGCAAAAAGTGGTTTTCATTTGGCCTCACCTGGTCAAAGAAAGGAGAAAATGCGACATGCAACGGGGACAAAAGCGATGCCAATTCTCCAAGAAAAACCAGCTTCTTGARAAGAATTTTCCAGAAAAAGACAAGCGAGGATAAAGAGAAAGGAACGACGCCTGCTTTCAACGACAGTGCACTACAGTTACCACGGGCTTCTACTTTGAGGGAGCAGGAGTTGATCGACGCAAAGGCGAGCGCACGAGCATTACCAACACCACGCGATCTGTACGGTGATAGCTCAGCCAGGAAAAGGGCCATCGCCGCTAGAGACAGCAACCCCTCGCACTCAAAGAACTCAAAAAACCCATGGAACACCAAAGCAAAGAAACGCAGAGCATCCAAGAAAGGCAAGGGGAAGAAGAGAGTCGTTCAGGAATCAAGTGCTGGGATAATGGAAACAGAAGCGACGCAAGTCGAGAGACAAGGTGAGAGCGCAGTGAAGCTTAGCTGTGCGGAGGTGTTGCCCAGCACTGACAAAGAGCTACGAATGACGACCCCACAGACGTCAGTCGAGGATGTTCAAGTTAGGGAGACCAGCTCCCTGACAAAGACATCGGAGAATGATGATAATGAGAAGAAGGGGTCTGACAGCTCTGTTGCAGATAACATGAAGGGAGACGAAAGCTTCAACTTGCCAATGGACGACACATTTGCTAAGGACGAGAGCACAACGTTGAGGTCACAGACATCAGTTGACGATGTACGAGTTAGGGAGAGCACCTCCTTGACAAAGACTTCGGAGAAGAAAGACCAAGAGACGAAGAGTTCTGACAACTTTGATATCAGCGTGGGAGATCTAGAGGACAACTTGTTCGCAGAGAAAAGCTTCAACTTGCTAAGGGAGGAGACATTTGCTAAGGAGAACACAGCCATGAGAAGATCGGAGGAAGACGGCAAGAAGACAAGTTGTAGCGACATTGAGACTAGTTCTGTGAAAGAAAACAACCTATCAATGAAAGACAATGATGTCAACGACACTACAGGTGCCGACAATTTTGCCAAAAAGACCGCAGCCGTGAGCTTCAAAACACAAGAAACTAACAACACCATGGTAAAGTACTCAAGCAACGCTGAATCAAGCACGGCTAAAATAGACGGCATGTCAAGAGATGAAGATTTCAAGGAGACCGTAACCTTGGAGTCAGCGAGTTTAAAAATGATTGACAATATGATGAAAAGACCAAGCAACAGCGAGAACAGCCACGACAACGAGAACAGCCTATCTGCACGGAAAGATGATTACACCGACGAGGAGAGATTTGCTTGGCAGGTTACCCCAGAGAACTCAGGAACATCCGACACGCGCGACAAAGTACACGACGATTTCATTAATTTACAGTCTGGCAGTTCAGAAGAAGATCTGTCAATTGGGGAAATACTTGACTGGCAGGAAACAGCCGCGCAAACCTCGGGGATATCAGATCAAAAGATGAACAAAGACTTTCTCGATTACGAGATAACATCTTCGAGAGAAGTTAGTGACTACAGCTTGGACTGGGACACGAGCTCTCGGGGCTCAGGCTCTGAGAATGACAGCGCAATGGATGAATTTTTAAGCATGTTAGAGACGAACCCTGTGAGAAAGAACCAGCATCCAACACAGGGAGCCCGCGTCAGGGACGGCTCAAGGGATGATACTATAGCGGCTAACGTTTGTAGAAACGTTGAGGTCAGCTCTGTGAGAGGTGTGCCCAGAAATGACACGTTTATTAGAGCAGCCTGCTCCACTTTGTTAACAACAAGCCAGAGCGACAGCAAGGTGATCAAAGACTCTGACAGCAGTTCAAGTCTTGGAGACAGAAAAGCCACCTCAGAGATACTGACKAGAGATGACAAAAACTTAAGTGCATATAAGATCCCCAAAGCTTCAAAAACCAACGATAATGGCGCAAAGAAAGCAATTAGACAAGCTTTTGTTGAAAATGCACAAAGTAGTGATGCAGATATGTTTCACAATAAATCGCAGCACGGAGAAATGGAGAAGAATTCTAAGACTCCTTCATCGTCTATGACCGATGCCAGCCATGCTGAAGACGAACATAGGAGAATATTCTATAAATCAGACGGACAAAGAAGGGGTGGAGAAGTGATAAGTGATTACTATGACTTCCTTGTTCACCTACTGAACACCGGATCATCAAGACTAGCACAAGAAGACCCAAGCCACGTGACCCATGTCCCCAGTCACGTGACTGTTACCAAGGAGGACACTACTCCGCACATGAAAGCCGCCAGACCTCTACGAATTGCTAGTGATGGAGAGGTGGTGGCAAGACTTTCTAATGCTGAGGGTGCATCATTTATTACTTCAAAGCAGTCTTTGTACGACTACTACACCAAAGCAGATGATATTGTTCCTATTGAGGTAGAGTTGGGATTACGGTCACCAAAGAGTCACTCTCCTATTCTGATTGAAGATTCAGAAAAGGAAAAGACACAGGGTTCCCAACAGCTGATCGAGGATCATTAATCATCCCAGGAAGAAAAAACTAAAAGACTGATACAGTAACTATTTCCATTTCGTTCTTTTCCAAACGACCTTGAAATGTTGAACTTTACTCCGGCTCTTAAACGCCTTTTTTTTAGACTGCAGAGAAATTTCAAAAAAAATTCTACAAACTCACATTTTCAGCAACCTCTTACTGTCCTTGTCACTAAAATTACACAAATGCTTATTTCTTAATCTGTGATCAAAAAACACATTAATTTTTGATGCCTTTTTAGGCCACAAAAAACTTGAAAAAAAATCTGTGAACTTTAATTTTCACTCTCTGTCCTTGCTACTAAAACCAGACTAATGCCTCTTTTATAATATTTGAGTAAAAATATTTTTACAAAAACATAGCTTGAATTACATGTACATGCCAAAATCGTTTACTTTAAAGTAGAATGATGAACTTTACGCTCTGTATCTGTTCATCTACTCAAAATCTGTACTGTCACCAGCATATCTCTTTTTCTAAAGACCATTTTCTGGACAACTGACAAACAACTTCTTACTGTAAAAGCATTTGTAAAATAATGTAGCAATCAACCATATGATGTTGATAAGTAATTATAAAAAAATAACAAAAAAATAAAAAATCTTATTAAAAAAATCCAAATCAGTTTGTGTTTTTTAAAACTTTTTTCTGATAATGTTGATATGAGAAATTCGAAAGTTATTACAAAGACTGCTGTTATTACTCTCTAAAAACTGTTTTTTTCTGGGAGTGGGACAAATAACTTCCTTGCATATGAGAACATTCGCAATAAATTGTAGGGATCAACATATAATGTTGATAAATTGCAGCAAAATAGCAACAACCAAAATGTTATTAAAAAATCCAATCTGTTTGTGTGCTTCTTACCTTTTTTCCGATAGTATTGACATTAGAATCTGACAATAGTCTTCAACATGTTTCTGTATACCCTCTGGTAAGCTACGAGAAATGTTGTAAATGATTTCAAAATTGGTCTTGCGGAGTAGTTATAAAAAAATTAAGATACCAATAATCAATAGATTATGTGATATATAATGGATTTGGAGCAAAATTGAAAAGAATGAGTGAATGAAGGAATAAAATCTAAAGAAATAAAGGGAAAGGAAATTGACATTAGAAGAAAACAAAAATGGATGGTATAAAGAATGATTATTATGAGAATAAAAACAAAAAGACAGGCACGTAGACGGAATGTCGAGAAAGGAGTGAAGGAAAGAAGGAGAGAGAGGAGGAAGAAAAGGGAGGAATGGATGGATGGAAGGAAAAATGGAAGGAAAGGGAGGACGCAGAAAGAGAATGAGGGATCAAGGAATAAGCAATGGTAATGAGACAGAGTAAATAAATAAAAAAGAAATGAATGAAATACTAACAGATTTCTTTGAGATCTAAATTCAAGCCAAGCATGTAGAATGTAGTTTCTTACCTGGACAACAATGGTTCAATGCAACAGGTCTTCAACACGAAATTACAAACATTTACCAGTAAAGTCATGACCACTTCTAATTCCGGCCTCAAAAATTTCATATCCTTTGCTGATAGTCTACTTCCTAAAAATGGAATAATTTCTTCGAACAAATTCGCTACTCCTGAAACAAATCCATGCTTGAAGAAATACTGACAAGAAGATGGAAAAATCTCCATAAAATTCATCAGAGTGTGGCCAATGTCTGATAGGTATAACACAATATCCACAACCTCGTTTGAACTGAGTTCCTTTTCAGACATTGCAGCCCTTTCACTTAGCTTTTGGGGCGAAGCATCAGAAGTGTTTTCAAGTCCACATTTTGCAATTATATTATTTAAAGTTTCCATTAAAGTTGGGATAGTTTGATCCAGGTCATCGTAATACCTGAAAAGCATTGAAGCATTTGAAACTTCTATAATAGCTGTATTCAAGAATCTAAGAAGGGCAGGGGCATATAAATTTGGTGTTAGGGGAATCTCACCTCTTACTATGGAAAACCAAACCAGAGGAGGTCTGAGGGCATGTCGTAACGAATTTCTTAAAATATGGTTTCCCTTATGCAATTTGTTGCATTCTGAGAATATTTTGGACAAAAAAAAAAAGGTAGAAAAGAAACATCCCCAACTAAAGGGAAGAGGGGTTGCTGCAGTCCCATCCCCTTCCCCCTTCCCCCCTCCCCCCAAAATCTGCTCCTTATCAAGTAAGTTTAGTCAAGGGCGAATCCAGCCAAAATTTTAAGGGGGGGCTAATTGAGTTTTTTCCGTCAACACAATGGAAAACAATAAAAAAAAGCATCTAATTCTTCAGTTTTGTTTTGTTTTGTTTTTCTGCTGAAGCTTTGCCCCCCTGGATCCGCCCTTGTTAGTGTCTTTTATAAGAAGAATAGTGATTAACTTACTTAGGCTGCTTATCAAATATATTTTCAATCATTTTTCTTAGAAGAGAGTGGTGCTTGTTTTCCCTTCCGCCATAGACAGCACAGATGTCCATAATTTTTGGAATGTCAAAGAGAAAGTTTTCATAAATTATTTCACCAAAGGTGCTTGGAGTAAGAAAGCAATCCTGTAATCAATAATACATATAATAAGTGAATGAACATTAGGGAATATAATAGGTCAAACCACTGTAGAAGTCATGGAATTCATGAGCATTAATCTTCCTTACGAGGATGGACATCAGACACTTGAATGATCAGCTCCATAAAAAAAGTACTGGCACAAGAATACAGTGGAGTTCCTTTATCTTGACTTGACGTGGGGTGGGGGGATCCAGGAATGATGAGGGGGTGACTAGTCCCCTCCACTTTTTCACAATAAAAATATACTTTCATTTGGTTTACATCAAACTTTCAAATTTTATTTCAATTTGCAATTTTTAACAGCATTGAAATATGATGGAAAACTGATACAAAATGAGAACAAACCTTGGATTCTTTGTGTGTAGACATTCTCAATAATACCATGAATACTCTCTTGTTGATATCATGCTGTAAAGCAGCCAGTTTATCTGGTAGTGTCACATGCCATAAATCAAAGGCTCTGTGAAGTAAAGTATGAAACATTAGTTAGTTGCCCCTCAACCATTTGTTTGCCCCCCCCCCAGGCAATGCTAAAAAGTCATGTTATTGATACTAAGAAATTTAAATATGTAAAAAAATGTCAGCAGGAGAAAATATAATTATATGCCATCGAAGTTTTATAAAATTTCATATCATTGTGGCCTTTTGCCAATTGGATCCACATCATCATAGTGCTTTTCTGACTTGGTATGTAACATGTACAAAAACCTTCTCCAATTTTTTCCTTAAATAGTGGTATTTAACTTACCTAGGAGCATGTTTTAAATAACTATCAAGGCAAGCATGTAGAGATTCATCAAAGATTACCTAGAAAAAATCGTAAAATACTTTTGAATTGTTTAATTGAATTTTGATTATTCCGGTTCTGAAAGTGGGATAAAATATCATAACATATTCGTTTATATATTTTACACTGAAAGATAGGGTTATTGTTTACTAGGAATAAGATTTAGGTCACTAAGAATGGGATACAGAATCACCAACTTCTCACCAACATCTTTTATTGTGACTGGAGTTTTGATAAAATAGGCTGAGAAATGGGAAAAGGACCCCATTTCAAAAGATTTTTCGTTTTCATGAGAAAGAACAGATGTAAATAAAAAGTATCATTTTTACCTGACACCAGAATTTATTGTGAGTTAAACAAAGCAGCCATTTCAAATCATCATTGATGAATGTTCCTCTTTCTTTCCATTCTTCAAGACTTGCATCATCTGTGACCACTGGTTGTTTGTTTCCCTTGAGGAACTGGAAGGGAAGTGGAGTGTAGGAGACAAACTGAACTGTTTCTTTCCATCTTGGATCCTATGAGAGAAAAATAAAAATAATGAAAATAAATAAATAAGGTTACCAATAGGTAAAGTGAACAAACTTTGACTTAACTTACCAATTCTGGAATTTCTTCATACTGATTCGTCAAAGAATTTTGAAACTTTTTCACCCTAAGATCAAGGGCCACGCATCCCTTTTTGATCTAGCATCGAAAGATAGAGCAATTCAAAAAAGTTAACAAAATATTCGTATTTTTAAAATTTTTGCTCCAGTTTTGTACTAATTTTTATGCTTTGTAAGCGAGTTTTTTTCTCGACTTAAAATATCCTTCAAAAGCTTTCTAAACGCCAGAGCGACGACATAAAAGAGCTGTAAGATTCTCACCTCCTTTCGGGACATAACTTTAACTGTAGGAAGAGTAAAGGCTAAATTATTTCTTCATATGAAAAAAGAGAACGATCGTCCGCCATGCTTGAGGCCGCGCTTTTCGAAAATGTGATCCAGCGGATGTTATTCTCAAACCATAACAAAGGGAACCCAATGAAAAAAACATCGCAAATCTCCAGTCACCTTTACAACCTTTTTAAAACCACTGAATTTGTTAACTTGAAAAGAAAATAAAGTTTCATATTTACACAGAATACTTCTAAAGCGAATATTTTTGGGAATTCCAGAAAATGAATATATTTGACGATCGAGTTGCAAGGCCAAGGAGATTGGGGCTAGGCGTAACAATAGATTGATCCCCCTCTAGGGTATATTGCTCCACATGTTCTTTCTCTTTACATCTTCGAGACAGAATGGTGAGTTTGGTCGAAACGACTCTAGAATAAAAGGCCTTTTCTCTGTTATATCGGTAGATAGTACTACAAAAACTTAACAGTGAAATAAATAGATATATCCTTAATAGGGCAGAACAAAAATAAAGCTAGATTCTTATAGATTTAAATGTGATTTTGATCAATAAAAATATCACGTGTTGGGTTGAACGATTGATTCAAAATGGCTTCCCTTAGCCACAGCTATCGTATTTTTAAGAGCTCTATGATTCTTTCCTTAGTCATTGAAACGAAATTTTGTAATATAAGGGGCAATCAAATGATTTAAAAATTTACACCTTGTTTGAAATTTAAACTGAACTTTATATTTTAGACTAGTTTTTATCATTTCAGACATTACATAAACTTAGTTAAGGTCAAGCTTATATAGGAGTTTATATGTCATAGCAATAGGATTCATATTGTCGTTTGAAACAATTGATGGGTAATGCCTATGTTTTTTATGCATTGTGAGTGTTCAGATCTTTACTATTATTGCTTTATTTAACAGCCACCCAAGAAGGACCCTAAGAAGGACTCTAAGAAGCCCCAGAAGTCACAGAAGCCAACAGGCTCTGGTGGTGGGAAGGCTAAGAAGAAGGTCAGTAACTTTGTTATTAGAACATTGGTCTAGTGTTGAGGTTGAGCACCTAAGTTTATATGAACCCCCTAAAGGCCGGTTTAGATGGTACGATTTTCGCCGACAACTATGGTATACTACACGCTCACACCTCCTACAACTTGAGTTGTAGTGTGTAAATCAAGCTTACAACTCGCCTATGACAGCGTGTTGTATACGATAGTTATAGGAGAAAATACCTCATGGCACATTCATGCGTAGGGTTGTAAACAGTCACTCAGTTGACTCAAGAAGTCTGATTTCAGGTCAGAGTCAATATTTTTTAATGTAGTGTTTGTAAGGGGTTGTGGGATTGAACTTCCCTTTGTCAAACCCTTAGGTAGTAATGTAAACTGTCCCTCTGTTGATGCATTGTCCATGTCTAAAAGCAATATATTATGTCATGGCATATACCTTTTTTAAAAGATTGTGTTTTAAACTTAGGAGCCTTTCACTTGTTAGGGCATTGTGAGGCATGTTGGTAAAATCACATCTTTAGTGTGTCTTCTCAATGTTACTAGAGTGCTCGCACCAAACCTGTGAAACAAATACTAATTTTTAGTACTATATAGTGATAATCAAGCAATAGGAAACGAAGCCGGATTCTGTATGAATTACTACTAATTAGAACTAAATATTATTCACGGGTTTAGTGCGTGCACTCTAGCTTATGATCTATTACTATATTTATTAATATTTAATAGACAAAACCTTTACCAAATTCGCTTGGATGACCACAAATCAATGGTGTGAAGACTGAACTTGATTCTTTTATGCATCAAGTCCAAAGGGCATTGGGCTTCAATTTACTTAAAGTGCTCTATCTTTGCATCTTGCAGAAGTGGTCCAAGGGAAAAGTCCGTGACAAGCTCAACAACTTGGTCCTCTTTGACCAGGCCACATATGACAAGCTCTACAAGGAGGTCCCAAGCTACAGGCTCATTACTCCCTCTGTTGTGTCTGAAAGACTAAARATCCGTGGCTCTCTTGCCAGGCGTGCTCTCTTGGAGCTCAAGAATAAAGGTCTTATCAAGGAAGTATCAAAGCACAGTGCTCAGCTTATTTACACCAGGGCTACGAAGGGCGAGGGAGATGAAGAGTGATCTGTAATGAAGAGCTATTCAGAATAAAATTACAAATTGTCATACAGTTTGTGTGTTAAAGTTTTTGTTAGGTAATAGCTTTTAATATTTGTAATGCGCATATGCTCACGTGCATGTATACGCTCATACTTGTGCAGTAGAGCACCAGCACTGAATCCATCAAACAGTAAATGGAATTGTGGATTTAAACCAACTTCTGGTAATTTCATTTACTAGCATTTGTTTGAGTTTAGTGCTTACTCTAAAGCCACTGAAAAACCAGATTGTGTGGGGTAATGGAGGTTTCAAGGCTAGATTAGAGGCGTACTTGGAATCTACTATTTCATAGTTGTGAGCCCAGCCCCCATAGTGCCCAAAAGGAAAGAGGTTACAGTTCTTTTTAAATTTTCTTTAATGTTTTTCCATGATTTTACTGTGATGTGCAATTATGCACTGCAAAACCTTTCCTCACTTGTTCCCCATCCTATCCCATCAAGCATCAAGGGCTGGGGTTGTGGCCAATATATTCCTTCTTTGACACTAGGCAGTGGGTCAAGAGGATAGGTGCAATATCACTAGATACCATTGTCTGTAATTTAGATTTTATTAAATGTTATACTGGTTTTCCCCAAGGTTATTCAAAGGAATTCTGTAATTATTTACAAAAGGTTTTGGTTTACAAAATATTTTGTGCAGCAGAACACATCATTTACCATTGTCAAACCTTGTAGTAGAAAAATCTACCAGTAGATCTAAATTTTTTTTTAAAGAGTGTTTTTATATACTTGAGTAGTAGACTGTTCCAGATTTCACTTGACTGACTACAATGGTTTTAGACTGATGCTGGACTTGATGTTTGTATACATATTATACTCTATGATTTATCAAGTCTAAGGCCAAACAAAAAAATAAGTGTGTTTCCTGTTGCATGAGAAAAATAATTGGGGTCTCGGTAGGTCAGATTTTTTTTACTGATACAACAGTTGAAATGAGCTTACTGGGAACCCTGTCATGCATTTGGCAATGAAAATAATAAGGGTTGGCAAAATTTGGCAAGAAAGTTAGGGTCAGTTGTGCAACAGGAAACATGCTTGTTGTTTTGTTTGGCCTAACCTTGAGCTGTGTTGATCCAAGTAAATTCAGGAAAGGTCTACCGTTCTTTCAGTTATATTTGAAATACAACCAGACTAACTTGCAGGATTAAAAAGATAGTTTACCAAACAAGTTATTACAGCGCAAAAGTATGATCACATTTAATGTATCTGCATACTTCTATGCACTGACTTTTTCCTGCCAAACAAGCCTTTGAACTCCTTATCTAGTAAAACAAGCCAGCCTCTCATTGAAATGTGTTTGTTTAACCCGTACATAGAAGTATGAGAATCAATAATTAATGTGGTCATACTTTTGAGTGTTGTGCTGTAAGTGTTCAGGAACATCACTACCTATCCTAATTTTTCAAATCAAGTTCCTATTTCAATTTTTCATTATTTTTAATATTTAAATTTCGTTAAAATAAGCTAAATAATTGAATCCAGAATCTGCAGTAAATAATTAACAATTAGTCCTCGAGCCTAGTCAAATCCAACTAGTCGGTCAAATATATAGATGCAAGCACGTTTTAAATTACAGTTAAATTTAATGTTTTGGTTTTCGAAGCAGGCACTTTTCAATACTAGTAGGATATAACTTATAGTCTGGTAGTAGTTCATCCAATCAGAACGCAGCATTGATGATAGACCACCTGTTGGATTTGACTGATACATATTTGACCAATATAACAACTATATCTAGGGTGCTTCTCATGTTTCCTTGACAACCAAATGTTTCGTTTTTTTTAGGTAGCCTGGTGCTTTTTAAAAGAATGTACAATGGCTGGGAATCTTGAACCATGTTGAAACTTCATTAATTCTGTAACTAAACTAGGATATTGATTAAAGCTTACAGGGCTTAAAATAATGGCCGATCAGTCACTGATTATGATTACAGGCCAAATTAGTTTTAGCTTAGTCATACCTCATTTCTGGCTAAATGTTACTGGTCAAAATGACTGGCAAGGCAAATATTTGACTGAACAAATCCCAGTTCTGGCTGGATATTGCTCGTCTGATGTCCAGCCATTTCTTAAGCCCTGAGCTTGTGTTGTATAAATTAAGCATGATATAAGGTGCATAGGTTTTCACATTTGCAATGACCAAGAAGAACAAGAAGCAAACTTAACTACATACCCTGCTTGCAGAGATCACTCAACCCTTAAGGTTTTGTTAATGGTTGGATGGGAAGGTTAAAAAATTTGCTCCTAACTAACCTATTCAACATTATGAAGTTGGTTTAGAGTCAGTTTGTTAATGATGTGAGAATGCAATACTGTCAAGATAGAACAGTCACATTATAAACATTTTAATAGAGCCAGATACTTTATTCAGAAAGCCTAGAAGTCTTTGAGGAAGTCTAGTGATGTAAAGATCAAGCAGTAAAACAACAAACTCTCCAATCTTTTCTGTATGACGAATTAAAATATTAGACATCAAATTTACCCTGCCAAACCACCATGCCTAAATTCAAGTGCCAGTGTTCCTCTGCAACTGGGTCATGATCCCTGGGCAGCAGAACCTCTGGTACACGGGTAATGTTTTATTGCAAGTGAATTCAAAATTATGATATAATATTAATTAATAAACACAATGTGAGTTAGTAATTTCGTACAAAAATTAATTCCAATGATTCAGAAATTGATTTGTGCATAATAATAATTATATAATATAAGCCGAAAGGTATTTATAAGGAAATCAAATATGCTAAACTGTCAATGATGGTAATATTATTGTATTTCAGTAATAGTAGTTACTGCTAAGAATTTGTTACTTCTAAAAGTGCTTGTACAGTATTGCACACTCTCATTGGGCTTTTCTCCTCTAGGATGTCTGCAGGTGAACAAAGGGCATCCTGTTGAAAAAGAGAATAATGTAGAGCAAAGCAATTTAAAAAATAAAATTCTTTTGTGTGTTAGTGAAATACCAGTAGACAAAAACAACAATGGAAATAAGATCTATAAGATCTACTACTCTAATATCAGTCTACTAACCAATATTTCATGGGATAATATTTATTCAAATAATAACTCATTATCGAAATCGTTATTATACCATTATTGTTATCATTAGCACCATCACTGCTACATCATCATCATTATCATCATCATCATATTTAGGCTACATTCATAATGTATGGAAGAGGGGGGGGCAGGTGAAAATTTGAAATGTCCAGAATAATTCTTAACACCCCCCTTAAAGTCATGCAAAAAAATACTATTCCCCCTAAGCAAGGCTTATAGCTTCTTCCAAAAATCGTGCATCCCCCCTCTCTCCTACCAAAATTTTCAATTTCACCTGCCCCCCCCCCCCTCTGCCATACATTATGAACGCAGCCTTATTTAGCGCAAAAGTTAAACCATTATTAGTATGTCCAAGAGGTTTGGAATGAAAAAGTTTCATACCAAATTAGAGTGAAATAGAAAATTTGAGAAAGTAACATACCTTTCTGACACCCAATTTTTTGCAAGCCTCTAGGAACGAATCTACATTTTTCATACATTTTGTCATGGTAAGCTTGGGCTATGGAAAACCAAAGAAATACCAAAAAATGAATGAAATATACAGGGGAGACTAAAGTTGCCTTACCCTCCCCTTGGTAAGGAATTTTTGTGCAACAGGAAGCCCAACTTCAGACTTCCTTATTATCAGCTTTGCATCACCCCCAACTTCTCCTGTATTTCCTGGATCAGCTGTGGTTTGGCCAAATCTTAAAGTCAGGCAATATATAGGGTTTATTAGATTTGAAATCTCAGCAAAACAGTGTGTACTTACCACCCCAGCAGAAGGTATGTGTATACTTGGAATAGTGCCTTTGCATACTGAGTTGATAAGATGGCATAATACCACCCCATCGGCAAGCGAAGTGGGCAGATCATCTGGTAGGGTTACTTTGAGTCTACTCTCTAATGCCTGCACAAAAAGAAGAAAGATATTCATTATAACTTCTCGATTAAGTGGAGAAATGGGTAAAGGGGTGAAGGAGAGTTGACATTATTATGTATCTTGGAACTAAGAGCTTGTTCACACTTAGATCGTTTCAGATCGGACCAATTTTGACTCGATTCAATTTAAACCTTGTACGCTCACACTACATTCGGTTCAGATCGATCGCGATCGCTTCCGATCGATTCAATCGTTCACATTTGTTAACATCTTGTTTTGCTGGCCAGCGGCAGTACACGTAATTTTACAGCGTTTCCATGGTAACTCCTAAGGCTTTAAGTTACAAATGGCCGACTGTCAAGGTTTTGAATTTATATCTTTGCTATCTTTGGTGAATTTGTGCATCTTTATCAGGTTAAAGAGGCTAAAAGAAAAATCTCGTCGCAGAATTGAACTTAAAAGGAAACGGCTACACAGGAAACAGAAAATATACAAGCGCATTTTAAAGATTCGCGCTRGCGTGCAAACCCAAGGTTTGCTAGTGAGACAAAGCATTGTAAGTTGTTGTTTCAATTCACGTTCAACTTGCACTTCGTGAAAACGTTGGCCGCAATTCAGCTAGTTTCTTGGCCAACTTCTCAAAAGCTTCAATATTCCTTTTTGGGCAGTCCTCGATCATTTTCTGAATTTCGCTTTCGCTCCATAAGTCAAGAAGCAGGTTTGTTTCTTCAAACCCCCAAGTTTCTCCTCTTTTCGCCATCTTATAAACGGTGTAATGGCTCGTAATGGCTGGTATGTAAACACATAGCTGGATTCGCTGGATTCCTTTCCATTCAAGACCCGAGGCGCGCGCGCGTCCGCTTWGGCRGGAAACTACCTCCCTCGGTCAAAAGTCCTGGAGATAGATCGATTTATTTTGAGTCGATTTAAATCGTCGTTCGCATTGCTAGTTAGATCGGTTTGATAAAGATCGATCTAAAGTAAACTACCTCTCGAGATGGTCTAGTTTGGATCGTTTGTGATCGATCTAAATGCAAGTGTAAACAATAAGAATCGTGAGCGAACGATCTGAATCGATCTAACTGACCCTAGTGTGAACAAGCTCTAAAAGCGACATGTGTAAATAACCACATTCACCACCCCCCTTTTCATAGGGCTATGAGGATTTGGATTGTTAAGTGAGGAGGGTAAAGGGAGAAAGTAGTTTTCTAATGTTATCTATTTAACTATTTTGAAACGTTATAGAGAGATTGTGGTGGCATAGGAATATTTGTACTTTCTCCACAGGTTTGAGGGAGGCGGGATGGATTTCTGGGACTATAGCATCCAACTTACCTCTCTTAGTATCTCTAGTTTTTCAAACTCTTCTCTTGCACTATCAAACATTCTTTTCATGGTGAATTTAGAATCTTCATGCTGTTTGAGTGCTGCAGGCACTATTAAACAATCAACATCAATAACTTTAGTATATCTCATCATTACATCAAGCCAAAAGGACAGTGTATATCATACATACATGAGCGAACATGGCCCAGATTGGTAGATCTTTTGTGTATGTTATGGAAGATACTTTCCTGTTGAAAAAAGAACATTTTTATCATTAGGTTGCAGAATAGGTAAAGTAGGTTGCATAACATTAAATTAGGCTTTAAACTTAAAACCCTTTCTATGATTCATACCTCCCAGACATCAATTTCTGGTGATCGCAAGGCTTGACTGCTGTCTTTATCCTGTATGACAGAAGAATACAGAAAAGGGTAAAGGTTAGATAATGGAATGCTTTACTTTTACATTGAAATTGTTATATAAGAATATAAATTATATGTCACTAAAGAATATATAAAAACATAATATTATTGCTATACATAGTGAGCAAAAGAGATAAGTAAATGATATGTAAATGATAAGTAAATGATAAGAAAAGGGAAATAAGAGGAAAAGAATGCAAGAAAAAAATAGAAGTGGAGGGAAGAAATAGGAAGCAAAGAAAAAAGGATGAGAAATGAAAGGAAGAAAAGGGATGAGGAAAAAAAAGGAAGGAGCAAGAATAAAGCAAGAGAAAGATAAAAGGGAAGAGAAAAGAAAGGAAGTAAATACAAAAATGGAAAGGAAGGAAAATAAATTATTTTATTAGATTTATTGTTGAAATTTTCATTCATTACCTTTGAAGAAAGACTATCTCTACTGAGTGGCTGAAAAAAAAAACCAGTCATCATAAGTGCATGAAAAATGCTAAAATTAAAAAAAAAGTCAAACATACGCTATCTTTTTTCATTGATTTCTGACGCTCTTCTTCTAATCTCTGCCTGGATAACTGAGCTTCTCTTCTGCTTTGCTGCATCCTGGCTTTCATATCTTGTTCCTGAGAGAAAGGGAAAATGTTCCATTTGTATGGAAATTAGAGAGTCCATAGACTGCCCTTATATTAAATTGTCTTTTTGAGTGAAAAAATTGAAAATAGAAAAAATTCGTTTTTTTCTCCAACCCCTAATTTATACGCTCAACAATTTTTATTCAGGATCCCTTATTTATTTTCAATATTTTGAAGACTCCTATATATCTCATTTATTATTTCAAAACTACCCTTTTCAGGGCCACTATAATTTCAAGGCTCCCCATTTTCTAACCCAACACCCCCCTTCCCCTCCGATGTCTAATGAAAAGTCCCTAAGAAAATATAAATCAGTATGAGCATGACCAATCAGGATAAAACATGCATTGAAGTAAATTTGAATAAAGAACACAGAATAACTGTACTGTTGTAGGAAAAAATGGTTCGTAAAAGAAAATCTATACAACAAAGAATAAACATTTACTTGTCTACTTCTATAGGTTTCTCCTTCACCAGCAACCCTGAAAAACCAAAATTTAGTGAACATTTCATTAGAAAATATATTAGAATTAAAATGTTTTGAAATACATTGATACATACTGGATACAATCACTATGTCATTTTAGTTGGTAAAATCATAGGTCTAGCAATATGACATAAACTATTTTTTAATTATACTTAAGGTAAAAAACATTTTTTTAAACTCTTTTCACATATAATTATGTTATTTTTAGCTATCATATATATACTAACTTTATTCCAAGAAAGTTAAAAATTTTAATCCTACAACATGAGTTGCACTTCTGAATGCCACACTCAGAAAAGTTTAAATAATATTGTGAGGTGTTTGCATTTACTACTGCTCTGAGTTGCCCAACAAAACGGAGAGTCATATCTTAACATTTCTACCACTAAAACAATTGAGTACCTAGACTTAGGGGACTAGTCAGAAAGTAAAGGTCAAGGTTGGGTTACTTTTGTTGAGCCTCAAATAGGAGTGGGTCATACTATATTAGGCTTAAAACAAGAGGAGGGTCACCAGAATTTTGCCTCTTGATAATTATTGATAATTTTATGCTCTCCCCCCCTTCTCCCTTTACTTTTTGACCAGTTGCCCTAGGTTTACAGAAAATATAAGGTTGTATGACTCTCTATAAAGGAGTTCTTTAAAGACCCTGGGTTTTGCAAATGACTTTATTCCATCCTCACCCATTGCATTAAAAATTAAGACTATGAGAGTTTGAAGTAATGAAAATGCAACTACTACCCTTACATTCTTGCACTATGTGGGTCAGACCCACATGAATTTGCTAGATGTCCTTTTGGATTTTGCAAATAAATTATGTAGATTTAGATGTAGATGTAGATGTAGACCCATGATAACTTGAGAGAGAGAGAGAAGGAGAGAGAGAAAGAGAGACCCTTACATCTAGAACTTATCTTCTACTTTACATACCCTGCTCCTAGAGAAGATGCTCTGGGTTTTCTAGATGAGTCAATAATTCTAGATCTTTCTAGAGTGGAGGGCCTTGGTGGAAGATCTGGTTTATCTATTCTCGACATAGCATTACTCCTCCTATTGTCAACAATTTATGATACTTATACTTAATAGCCCTTTTATGAATATTATGACACCATCAGGAACAGAACTGTGTTTACACCCACAATTGTAATTCAAGAGGGCAAAAACGAATCTAAGGGGGAGGGGGTCATCAAGATTTTTTTCACAACCCAAGAGGGATGGTCATCAGTATTTTCATTTACCCAAATTTTTGCCATTGAAGAAGGCTCAAGAACAATATCATAGTTATTCCTTTGAAGAGAAGGACAGTTGCTGATATTTCTATGACAGTATAACAGTCTAGGTATGCAGATTCCTCAGGTCCTACCCCGTTGATAAAAAGTGGTTACTCTAAGATAATAATATCTATTATTTATTGTTATTACTCAAAGATGATTATTGGTATTATTGATTATATTTAATACTACACCTATTATTATTACTAATACTATTATCATAATTAAAGCAATAAATATGTCATAAATTAATAATCTAAAATATTAGTGTTACTGTTATTATTACTATATTATGATGATGATCTTGATTATGACAGTGTTGTCTAACGATCTCCATTATTGTTGTATGGATATAGTGAATTCACACTCTATCTATCTATACATACAGTTTTAGCATATTATCTATATTATATGAATTCATTATAATTGCATATATTATTAGAATTATATTTTTTATTACTATCTAACTATTTCATTATTTTTTTAATATATTGTCTTCGAAAAGCCCTACTGGAGAAAGATAATAAAGTATGTAAGGTATGTATCATCATCATTGCCTAGTATTATCCTTAATTATGCTATTTCAGTTGGTTAAAAATATTATTATCTTCATCCATGCATCCCCTTCCCAAAAATAAAACCTTTTTTGCCAGTACAAAATCAGCGATCATTTCATTTATTTATTTATTACTTACCTTCTTTCCATTGTTCCATTTGACTTCTCTGTTCGCCTTATTCTACTGTCAGCTGCTTTCTGCTGTTGGATAATTTCTTGTTGCTCTTTCTGGAGTTTTCTTGCCGTTCTTCTCCTTTCTTCTATTTGTCTTTCTTCTTCTTCTCTTCTTTGTCTCTCTTCTATTTCTATTGATAGGAATTCCTGTGGAAATGAAAAAAGTTGAAAAGTTGAAGGGATCAGAGAGCTATTCAAAGCCCTAATTTGATAGAAACTAAAGATAACATCAAAATTTGGACATCAGAAGTAGGAGCAACAACAGCAGCAACAACAACAGCAGCAACAACACTGCAACAAAGGCAACAACAGCAGCAGCAAATGCGAACACAACAACAGTAACATTAGATACAACAAAAACAGCCACAAATGCAAACACAAAAGCAACAGCAACAAAAGTATATTGATGAAGCAAGTCATTTATTCATTACAAGTCTCAATAATCATAGCCCACAACACTTATTAGATTTAATAAAATAACTGTTTCCCAAATCCAAACCAGGGGAGAAAGCTTTACGACATGACACTAACAGCAGCTGTATGAAAGACTATCCATTGACTTGATGAACTCATAACTAATCCTTTTCTTTTTGTAATGTATTATTATATAGTTAGGATATATAGTACGCGCACAGTGATTTGTCGAAAACTATGCTAAATAAGTGGAGCAAAGTGCTGACGCCATCTGCGCACGCAAAGTGCTGCTAGGTCCTGTGAATGTCTTTCTTTTTGCGTAAATAAATTCAATACCAAAATAAAATTAGTAACTATATAATAAAAAGAATAAAACAGCTTTTTCCATCCCAGTAAGCACTCAAGAAGTGTGTTTCTTCATATATTACTTCTTTCATGCTTTCGTCACTTCCTGTGTGCTTGATTACTGAACAAAGCATGGAAAAAGCTGTTTAATTCGTTAAACAGTAACAATAATTCACAAGGAATTGTTGGTTAACAATTTTATTGATGACAATGACTACATATACAGTGTGTGGCACACTCAAATGATTTTTATTTGGTGGATTTTAGAGCCTAGATGCATGATTCTACAACCTTCAGAAAAAAATTTACAAATATTTTAAAATATTCTTCTGTTGATGGCTGCAGCCTGGAAAGTTATCCACTAGGAAATATCTCCTAAGGAAACGCTTACTTCCTCTATAAATATCTATTCATAATCATAATTATTCTAATAACTATTATTCCATGAATATTAAATTTGAATCTTGGATTCAAAACAGGGATGGCGGAGCACTTTTTAAAGTGTGGGGTGAGGGGGTCCTAATGTCAGCTGTTTTTTTTTTCACAACGGAAATGAAACTGAGACAAAATAACGTCATTCTCGTTATCGACAAAATAATGTCATTTTCAGACCCCTGGCCCACCATCCCTTCAGCAAGGAGACTCACAAGTGTCAATGGAATGCTAACATTTGTGGTCACACCCCTTGGTATTTTTTACCACTGTTTCTGACTATTGTCAGTCAAATACATGGTTAGAGTAAGTAAAGTTACATGGAAACAATTTATTTGATTGACGGTAGTCTACTGCCCATTAACCTGTCACTGCTTTTGTCTCAAACCAGTGCATGGCAATTAAAACAGTGACAATTATATTTTTAAAAGGTGTACACCTTTCGTAGCCGCTAAATTCATAATAAATAATACTATTAAATACTGGAAATAATGCTGTATAGTTTGTGGTTTCATCAATGGTTCAACACTGGAAAACCACCTATGACAGCATAGGTCTAACACTACACATGACCTTAGATGGCCATTGAATTATTACGACTGACCACCCAAGCTCACCAAGAAAACTCAAGCAAAATGCTTTGAGGATTTACTTGACAATGTTACAAAAAACTGTGGGGGGTAGGGTGGGGATTAAGGGGTGGATAAAGCCATGCAATATAGCCCCAGTTGCTCTGATGTGAGCTATTTTCATTGCTATGACAAGCAGAGTGGATAAACCAATGTTATATAGCGCTAGTTGCTGTGACGTGCTTTTGCCAACGACAGATCTATTTGTTGATGAAATGTAGCAACATGACAAGAACTAGGAGATAATGGTTGGCAAATTAATATTACAATATGCTAATGCTTGAAAACACCAACTAGAGCTATACCGTCATTGACATAATTAATATTCTAGGATTGACGAAACAGGGGAAATGTGCTTTAACCATTTAGACTAGTTTCAGATCTGCATTTTAATCAGATCTAAATGAAGTGATTTGTAGCAGCAATGTTAGATGGCAGGAACAATACAATAGTTTTACATGAGAAAGAATTCAATTTCCAGGAGCAAAGGCATTTTATTGTTCTGTCATCTAACACAGGCTGTCCAAGCTGTATAATGGGGCCGGCATGTGATGGTGCAAATCCCTATTGATGGCTGAAACTGATACACATGATTCCAAAGAATTTATATGCATCTACAGCATGACTTTTGAAGTCTCTGGTGACATATATATTTCACTTCGCAGCATCAGGTTAGGTAATTTTGGTTATCATTAAATTTTTGTACATGAAATAGATGTAAGTCGTTTTGACATTAGAGAGATTTTAAGCTCTTACACTCAGTATCTGGCATGTTACTCATGCTTCTAATATTTACTATATCTCCAAGGCAATATTAATGCCACATGTATTAGCTATATCTTCATGAAGTACAATGATCACAGACTTCACCTGTGAATTAATTACTTTTACAGACAATACAGCAATTTTTGTGTGAGAGGGAAACATACATACTAACTTAAAGCATCACACAGTATGACATGCCGTAACATTAAAATGGTTTCCAATTATTTCCTAGTATTTCATCCAACGACAATGTGTAGATACAGTTACAATAAAATAATGATACAGTATATTGGCAATGCCATAATGTTCACCACTCATACAAAAATTGCACTACTTATCTGTTAGTTTTTGTATTCAGTTCTACTATCAGTTACTGTCTGTTAGAGCTTCACAGGTTGAACAAAACAGTACTATAAGGTTATGTGTTAAATTTTCTAGTAATTATAATAACATTCTAAGAATAATATTCTCTTTCGTATTAGACTATTATCAGCTAAATTAATACAATATCATTTTCGATGTTTGTATAATACTATTACGAACCTAGAGTTCATGTAATTATAAAAGAAAAATATTATATATTGTTATACTACTTACTTCTATAATAGATTTTTATGTAATTACATCAAATACTTATTTATATTGGTCAAATGTACATATTTAGTTGGCTTTAACAAAAATATGTTATAATTATGTGATTAACGTAACAGGTTACCAGTATCAAACAATTGAAATTGCCATCCCTAGTATTCATTAAACAATCTGGGGTTTATACAAAATTCCTTTAAAAGGATTCAGAAGTATAACTGATGTAAGGAAATCTTTCATATAGGGGCATTAATTTTGTTATTTGCTTGTACAAAGTCAGTGGCTCTATCTATTTTTTATCCATTTATGATTTCTATTTTTCTCATGGAAACTTAACTATACCTTCTAGATATTGATAATATTTCTAAGTAATCAAGCAGAGTCTGGTTGAGAAGGTTTCATTCAAATAAATGTGATACTGGCCTAGGTTTGAAATAATTTTTTTGATGATGAATAAATTTCTGTACGTTAAAATAGAATGATTTTTCATAATTCTTATTAAATCTTCTAGAAAAAAAACATCAATAATATTATCAAAATATCAAGGAAATGGTATAAGAAAATAATTATCTATCTTTCTCAACATAAATATCTAATTAATATTATTTCTAATATTATTTCTATTATGCTACCTAATATAAGATCACTTTTTTCTTCGGTCAGCATGGGCAGTAGCCTCAATTCAGTAGCAAACATTTTTACTGGAAAGTAACTTGAAAATCTTGTAAAAATATGTTGAACTTTTAATTGTAACAAAAATAAATGAATTTCGAATCTGATATTTTTTCAAAGAATTTTCTAGTATTTTAAAGTTGATGCTGGTACAATTTAATCAGATGTGTCTGCTAAGTCTAGACAGTCTCAGAGCAGAGATCAGCTTTTGGTTTCACACCATTGGATTTCTTGTCGCTGATTTTCTTGAGTAATAATTATGGTTTAAAGACTTGTTGTTTGTCTATGTGTTTTTTTTTTTGTGGACTAGGTTTTGGTTAGAGCTAGTTTATGACCTTTATATACTTATATGATATTACTTATCTAATTCTAAGATCGACATCCTCTGAGAACAGCAAAAGCTGATCAAGATTATGTATCCATCTTAGAAAGGTTTCTTTAAAGTTCAAAGTAAATATGTTAAGAAATTTTGTTACCATGAAGGACAACATACTCTATATAGTTGTTGACATAAAGCTTAAATTAATGAGCAAAAATACTAATAAATACATGGTATGTACATATACATATATATTCAAAACTAGTTATGGATTTTTTGGGGTTACTTTGTAAGCACCCACCCAACAGCAATGCAAAGCCCAATCAGTAGAAAGGATTTTAAGACAGAGGTAAAATTCAAGAAGACATAAAGAAGAAGAACAATAGCGGCGAACATCGTTTTAGGTTCTAGCGATCGTTGGAGGTTATATGCCAGCGCCAGCCATGAATTCATCTGAAACAGAATCAAAAGAAGGATTTACTGTGAGTCTGGCACAACTCAAGGGAAAACGACTTCCAGAAAAAAATGAATTTTCAAAGCTTTCCTGGAGTAAAATTTTCCTGCCAGCTTCACAGAAACTTTGATGTTTCAAGTCATTTTTTTTGCTTCTTTTGAATTTGTTTCATTTCAAAGTTAAATTCTTTTTAATCAGTTATAGCAGTTTTCAATATCATGCAAACTCAGTAGCTTTGAGCTGCAGGCTGAAATTTGGACTTTCACTTTTGTCAACAACATTAATCAGTCGCTGCCTTTTATTTTTTTGAGAGACGGCAGTGAAAGGCTAAATTTTAATGCACAACACATCTACTGAGTTCACATTGTAAATTATTGTAAGTAATATTGAAAATTGCTGTAATAAAAAGTGCTAAAATTTTATGCTGGTTATTAGGTGATTTTGTGCTTAGCCAACAAGTTTTAATTAAGGATTAAACTTTGAATATAGTAGAGTTAATAATGGATGTAGTTTTTTTTGTGACAAGAAGCACATTTAAGTTTCTGTTTCAATCTGGTTCAGTAGGAATATTTTGCCTGAATGTATGTGAATGACTAAAAATATTTATTTCAAGCTAAAATTAGATTAGTTTGAAGTCAAGATCGACCAATCGGATTGAAGAACTGTCAAGCTTCAAACTTAAAAATCGATCTGATGCTGCAAGCTACTTCACATTCTCCCATTTCCAATCAATAATAATCAAAGTGGTTATAAGAACCACCAGAATAATGAAAATTAGATTTGACCATTATCAACTCAAAATATTTAATGTCTGACTGTCAGCGTAATGAAGTCACAAGACTTGACAAACTTTAATGAGCTAAATAATTGGTTCTAAAGCATTGAATTATAAAATTCATAATGACTAGATTGGTCCTCATGTTTCGTTATCTTCAGGCATCATTCTGAAGTTGAAACATTGAGGACCAGTCTAGTCATTTTATATTTTATAATCAAACTGTAATGAACATGTAAATACATATTTCTTGCTTTATTAGACAAATAAAAATGAATGGAAAAATTACGAGATATCTAGAGCATGCATGATGACTACAGAACTATGGTGTATAATAAACATATCTTACAACCATGCATAATGGCGATAAACATAATGAAGACATAAAAACAAGTAAACTTACAGTAATAACAACTTAAAGGCTGCATCTGCACAAAACAGAAAAGATGTGTACAACATGTGTCATGTCTAAACTTAAAATTAATGCAAGCTTATAGTTTTTTTATCCTAAGTTACAGCATATAATAATTATTGCTATATAACTGACATCTAACCATAATTTCAGACATCTGAGATCTTGCTTTAGTCAATCAAAGCCAAAAACCAAAAATGTCTGGATTTCATTGGATTATGCAATAGACCTCTTGGGCATATGCCGAATCAAAATATGAAGACAAAAAGAGCTGCACATAGATTCTAAAAATAGCAAGATTAAGACAAACATTATTGCATTCCGTTTAATCATGTCCAGAGTTATACGAACCCATTTTATTATTTTTATTTAAAGTTCAGGACTGATTAGTAAGTCTAGAACAATGATTAGTCAGTCTAGAACAATGGTTATTCAAATTGGTCACCATATTTTTCGATTCAGAACATCATGCCTGGGAATTGGAAGGTCTATTACTTGTAATTAAATCAGAGTAAAATGAAAATAAATATAATAAATAATATACAAGTTTTTGTAAAAGTATATCGAACTAAAAACTTTTTAATTCAAATACTTCAAATTCATTAATAATRAAAAAAAAAGGATTAGAAAAAAACACTAATAAATTTACCTTCAATAATTATTATCACAACAACATAAATATCTAAAAGCACATTCATGCAAATGCAAAAACTGTAATATTGATACGTACAGACTGATGGGTCGAGAAGCACACTGAGCACACTGTTACGTGTAACACACACAAGCCACAAAGCAATGATATATATAGTTATACCAACTGTTAGACAAAACTGCTGCTCAAAAATTCATCATGCCTGAAACTTACATTTTTGAGCTGCTCTCCTTCATTCAATTCACCATCAGGTATACTCCCAGACTCACGATCATCGGCTTGCATGGTTTCTGACAGAAGTCGCTTAGCTTGTTCTATTTCTTTTTGAACTTTTTTCCTTCTTTCCTCGTTCTCAAAAACATTCGATAATGGTTTTCTTTGTCTGTCACGCTCTCGCAGAGAACTTGGTCTGTATGACTCCTTGTCGTCCTTCTTTAAATATGGTGGRAAAAAACGACAACAGAGAAGTTAGCATTGATAGTAATCAGTACTGTATGTTTGCCAAGAGATGATGAAATTCCAGTTTCCCAGGGCTTGTAATGCCACTAAAAACATACCAGGGAAGCATACCAGGGACTATAGTGCAGTAACTCATTTTGATTTGTAAAAAAATAATGCAAATTTTGCAAACCAAAAAAAAGAAAAAAAAATACTTATAACTTATTGCAATATTCTTCTATTGCTCAGTAAATCTGAAACAATAATAGCTGGATGTAATGTTTATAAACTAGGAATTCTGGCAGAAAGCAGTAGACGTATGATAACTGGTCTTTGTATTGGAAATAGTGTCCTCTGTTCTCACCTGATGAATGTAGCCAGCTCCAGACATGTCGAGTGAGTGTGTTCTCCTAACTCTTTCTGTTATAATGTGATCAGAGTCTCCCATTAGGTATTCTTCCTTCAAACTGGAAAAGAAATAAAATAAGACTGGATGAAAACAAGAAAGAATATAAGTGGGAATTTTTGAGATAAAAATGTGGTGCATTTCTTATTTAGTTTGCATACAAAGATATAAAAAATGGAACCAGGATGGATTGCCTGGCAGATTGGGTTGCAGATTGCGGCATAACATTCTCACCTTGCAGTTGAACTCTTTTTGCCCATAGAATAGGGTTTCCTAATATCTCGATCTAATGTTCTTTTCTAAATGAAGGCAAAGGTAATTTTTTCAATAAATGAACTCTAATACTAGATGAAGTTATTGTTTACTTAATTTTAGTATCCACCAACAAAACAATGAACAAACATTTTCTTCAACCCCTTTTCGCTTCCTATGGATGTATTATATACATTAACAAATGTTTTTTGCACAAACTACCTCAGACATATATATATATATGTCTTTGGTGCTTGTAATGTCTATGATCTCTGGTCATTGGCATTTGCAATAATATAAAATCAGGTTGTTGAGAATGAACTGGTGCTTAAAATAATATACTGCTGGTCTTAGTAATGAGGTCATTTCCCTGTGACATTGGGGGGAAAATCCAAGACGCCCTTCAGTGGGGCTTAAAATAATGGCCAATCGGTAGTTGTTCATGATCACAGACCAAATATAGTTTTAGCTTAGTCATAGGTCATTTCTGGCTAAACATTACTGGTCAAAATGACTGACAAGGCTAAGATTTGACCAGACAAGTCCCAGTTCTGGCTGGCATTGTCTGATGTCCTACCATTATTTTAGGCCCTGATTCAGTAGCTGGAGTGAGTACCTTGCTAGAAACCCTGGGAGGGTAGAGGTTAAAGTTAGAGGTGACATGCTACCTCATATAGACTTAAACTTGAGTAGTATTATCAATGTTTTTATTATAAATTACCTTTTCTTGCTGCTGTGCCACAACACTTAGATATTTAAAGATATGCTGTCGACCTTTGATACACACCTGACATTTGAACATAATGCTTGTAATTAGTAAACTTTGTCATTCACATTATAAATCCAATGGGAATCAAGAGTGGTGTAGTGGTAGTGCACTCTCCTCCCCCCTCTGGGGTCTAAGGTTTGATTCCTAGACTCAGCATTCCATGAACATAGAGTTCGTTAGGTCAGATCGTTTTTCCCTTGATTCAAGGATTTTTCTCTGTGTTTTTCAGTTTTCCTTCCTCTGCAAAACCTAACCAGCTATATTCCAATCTAGAAGTTAGACGTGCTATGACTTTGAACAGAAGCTAGAAGCTGTTCCAGGGTATTGATAAAATTTGGAATTTTTTTACAATCAGCTTTGCATATTTCAATAGCATGCAGATCCCAGGGAAGGTGAATAGTACATGACTAGCTGCCCCCTCATTGCCATCAAACAAAGAGGCAAATAAATACCAAGAATCATTGTTAAAAAGTATGGAATCATGGGTGGCGTAGCAGTGAGAGCACTCGCCTCTCACCAATGCCACCTGAGTTCGAGTCCAGAAGAGCTTAGTGTTGTATGTGAGTTGAGTTGTTTGCTGGTTCTCTCCTGTGCTTCGAGGGTTTTCTGGGTTCTCCGGCTTACCTCCCTCCGCAAAAATAAACTTCTAAATTCCAATTGGAAACCAGTGGAAGAAGAGCCACTCTGTGGAATCCACTGTTAATCCCATTATTATATTTTATTATTACATTTTATTGAAGGCTGCTTTAGTGGAAAGGGTCATCCCTTTCCGTTTCAAAAAATCCTGAAGACAAACAATCCCCAATGTATTTACTTACATGTGCTGGTGGTGATGTCAAAGGGTTATGTGATATTTCTAGACATGATAATGTAGTCATAAGTCGATATGCTGGCGGTATAACAGATACTCTGTTGCATGAGAAGTCCAATTTTACTAATTTTAATTTGCTTAATTCTGAAAAAAAAAACAAAACGCTAAATTAATTATCCATTGTGTAGTTCCAGAAATCATCCACACCCACCTCACAGAGGAATTTGGGATTTCTGAAGGGTAGGGGGTCAGAGAAAGAACAAAATTTACAGAGTTTGTATGGAAGAATATTGGAATTTCTGGGGGTGGGGATGGGGTCTTTTTTAAAAATTCTTACATGGGTGGGTATGGATAATTTTTGAAACTACACATTATTGATTGATTGATTTTATTTAATGCAACAAGGAAAGGAGAGGAAAGTATTTTTTGGAGTCATAGCAAAGCTTTAAAAATGTTCAGTAAACAGTGGGTTTTCCAAGATGTCATATTTTTGGGGGTGGGGGTGGGAGATGAAAGGAGACTTCAACAAACATAGGCATATGACATTCAGTGCAAAGCATGAAAAAATGGGTTGTCAAAGATGTTTCATATCATTGCCACAATGGAGTTGGGAGGCATATCAAACTCAGTTTTGGACATATTACTTCCCTCTATCCTGCTCTTACAAGTGACCTCCACCTCCCTCCCCCAAACTAACATAGTAATAGAAAATCAAGAAAGGAAATCTTACCATCAGGAAGAGCCTGTAACTCGTTCCTCCTTACATTTAAATCTTTTAATGAAATCATTTCTCCCATACTACTTGGAAGTCGAGTTAATTCATTGCAACTTAAATCCTATAAATAGAAAAATAAATAATAAATTTAAGCATTTCAAAAGGATAAATTTCACACACAATAAAACAAAAATTTTGTTTTGCACAGATTTATTTGCTCATTCAATAAAAATTATTATTTTTTGAACCTTGTATATACTATGTTTAACGGTATAAAAAGTTAACATATTTAACAAGGGCTAACTAGTAAAAGACAACCTAACTTCCAGAGAAAGATCTAGGAACTTTATGTATTTATTTGGAGTTCCAGGATTATGATGCTGAGATCAAAGGCAAATGATGCAAGATTTTCATTTTACTGCCTTAATTCACAATGGGGTTAAAGTAAACTTAGGCAAAGGGTCAGGCAAAGTTAAAGTCAAGGCACGCTGGCCAGCGGTCTTCGGTTGCTGCAGGAGCGCCTTCAGGGGCTTCATAGCACATGGCATGGTACGTTTTTGTTGATCGTCGCGGATCAGAACGTTGCGCTCGATGGCACCTCCCTCCAATTCATCAGTGCCAATGAGTTTAGCTGGGGATTGCAATCCCTCAAACCCTTCTTAGATCCACCTCTGATATCAAGAGGATAGGATTATAACTTACCAAATCTTGAAGCAATGTCAAATATCCTATTTCTACCGGAAGAGAAGTGAGTCTATTATTACTGAGGTTTAAGACTCTAAGAGGTAATAATCCAAGGCTTAAAGGAAGGCTACACACTTGATTCCTCCTAAAAGACAAAAAAACAATAAACATGAAGTGATGAATAATGGAACCAAGAACTAGCCAAGCAGTGAATTTTGTTTTAGCCAATCCCAGTGTCCTTAGCCGTTTTGCTGCTGGCCCTTATTCCCAGGCTACTGTAACCCTACTTTTTTCGTATTTTTCTGCTTACTTTTGACTAAAATATAATATACATGCCTACAAGAAGAAATATGAAAAGAAATAATAATTTTATTTTTTACTTTGCTGCCATGTTTGCTTCATTATTTTAAGCTTAGGGATAGTAATTTCATCCAATCATGCTTTGTGCGGCGTGTTCACTGCTCAGCTGGAAATTTTTATGTTTGATTCTTAAAACTTTGAATTAACTTTACATAATGACTGTTAGAGAACAATGCCATTCGCATGCAAATGTAATGTACTTTAGGGTGGATATGGACCTGTAGTCTCATTTTCATGTTTATTGTTACCCATTTCCCTTCTATCTTATAGATATGAATATAGCACACAAAATTCCAGTAAACTTCAATTTCCATGCATTTGAAGGGAGTCCAATTGATATTTGACCCCTTGCATAAACCCAGAAGACTCAAGCTTCATTTAAGAATATTGGATATATGCCCTAAGACCCTCCCACTCCTGAAACTGTTTTGTCTAAATCACAATGACTAGGGGACACTATACAAATGACCACTTAATTTATCTCATGTATTTTTATGTCATTTTATGTATTTATGTCATACATGTATTCTAAATGGACAGCTGTTTGCCACCAACAACACTAGCACATGGTCTTATACCAAACGTACCATCTGTTCTGGAAATGGGTTGGATCATCTTATATAATTGACCACATAATTTATTCAATACCAAGCTTTGGTGTAATGCATTTTATTTTGATATATGATTCTATTTTCGTGGATCGTTTGATAGCTTGGCAAGCTAGATGTAAATGACAGTAACTTGTCAACCAGTGATTATGCTAGCTGGTTTACCCAGATAAAGATATTTTTGGTTTGGATGTAATGTTTCCCCATTTCAGACCATGTGTCATTCTCTTGAGAACAAGATTCTTTGTTTGAATCATTTCCATATTCATGTGTCTTCTCATGTGCAACCGTTAAACAAAGAAATGATGCTCTAGGGAATGAGAAATGGTATGAAATATGAAAACACTTTGTCCAAACTTAATGGGTCTATTGGTGGCACATTTCAATTATATTACGGTTAACAAATGACCTAGTAAATTGGTATAGTAGTGTTTGCAAATGTGCTAAAAATACTCTATCAGGTCACAGAGAGGTCAACTTGACTGGCCAGAAAATCAAATAAATTTTTCTTTCTTGACATAATCCCTTTTCAAATGTCAAAAATGACTAAATAATTTGAGGATACTTTAAAATGGCCCAAGTTGTTAAAGGAAATTTGCAATATCTGCTACAGGTGGAATTTTAACCAACTATCAAACAAAGTAAACAAGTAATAATAATAATAATAATAATAATAATAATAACAATAATAATAATAATAATTTTCTAAGACAAGTATAGCACATTGATTTGGTGGATTTTTTTAAATAAAAAAAACTGACTTGCATTTGCATACTAAGAGAATTCTCACTAGATAGAAATAGGATATAGTCACACCGCTTTACATATTGTAAATAAAAGAAAAACTGCAATATTTTATTTACATTTTTAAAATATGCCACACCCCTTACTTAATGTCCCAGAACAAAAGGATAGCAGACTGTCAAATTTAGGGATTAGCACTGTGGCTCATTGCCTGGGACCGAAATTTGGATTCAAGAAGCACAAGCATGCACTATCTAATACAATCAAGGTGTAGCATGGTATGGTCTGCATGCAGGTGAGCATATGCATATGATATATGTGTTGTATAAATGTTAAAACTATTATTATTTTTTTTATCATTGCTATTATTTATCTGAACTAACTACTGTATTGTCTAGTCTCAATAAAATGACTGGCAATTATTTCTTTGAGTATGATGTATGGAAAAGACATCTTAGCTCTTAACAAAGAACTTAAGAGCTTGCAATTTATAACTAAAAAATACATAGAAAACTAAAGAAAACATTTAAAACAGGAATATATAGTTATGGCATGTCCTAAAGCAAAGATATTTTAAAGCCTTTTTATTGACTATTGCTTTTTTAATAAAAAGTTAATAAAGTTGGCATGAAGCCAAAGACTTGGCAAGACCTACTGGGGTTTGTTTGGAAAGAGGATTGAGGTCCTTCACAGCATGACATTGAAGGAAACTATACAAAATGTTTACTGGATATGTATTGTGCCCAAACAAATACTATAATATCAATCCAAATGAAGTCTTAATTAAAAGCTGAATACGTAGGTAAACTTGAAATGCCGTGGCTAATTTTGAGGAAAAAACTAATAAACTTGAGCAAATAAATTTGACATGAAGAAACAATGATGACATATAAAAGTGACTTTAGTTGAATTTTTAATGAAATCTATTGCAAGATTGTTTACAAATTTGAAAATTTCTAAAAAGAATGTCATTTAAACGTTTTACATCAACAGGAAATAGAAGATTGTTCTTGATCATGTAGAAAAAAATCGAAATAACTGTAGAAGATTCGAAATGCCGAATAACACCCGGAAGTGAACTTGTCAAGACAGAGAATCAAAATTTGTAAACCTTTCTCGAGTTGCTTTATCTTAAATTGGAAAACGAAAACAAAAGTTTCCTAAGTATTACTAAATTAGATACTCTTTGATATAATATTGGTATAATCTAGATCGTAGCGATCCGTGACAGAGCTGCAATACAGCAGAGGATTTGAAAACTGCAACAATACAGCTGAAACACTTCTCGGACCTTTCATTTTTCTTCGACAAGATTCGTTTAAACTTTAATGCTTTACTTTGCTACACCCCCAATTTTTGAATTATCATTTTAAAGTCGTTTTGTAAAATGCAATCCGGTGATTAGGAGCTTTGTTGCTCAATAAATCCCCACAGGGTACGAAAAAGCAAAAGGATTTACAATCAAGTTAATCAGTATGACATTTTGTAAATAAATAAATTCCTTTACATCAAGTTAGCTTTGCGAAAAAATAAAGATAAAAATTACTACACATAAAGAAATCGAAATATAAACTCCTTGATCATAAGTGTTTGTTGTAGAATACAGAATGCATAATTGAGAATTTTAAAACATAAAAAAATTGGAGAAAATCAAATATTAGTTCAAACAATTCAAAGTAAGCTATCTTTTCGAAGCCGAAGTCATATACTTTGGTAACTGGTTTTTCAAGCTAAGCGGAAAATACAGAATGATACAAGACAATAAGAGAATACTCTTTTAGGATACGTATCTTATAAATTTATGCAGTCTTCAAGTTTTTTTTGTGTGGAGAAAACCTACCTTAAATTTAATTTTGTGAGCCACTTCAGACCATCGAGTTCGGGAACGCTTCGGATAGCGTTGTGATACAGGTCGAGCCTTTCCAACATGATAAAATCACATATTTCGATAGGGAATTCTGCAAACCTGTTCTTCGATAGATCTAAAATAGAATCAAAATACCATAGATAGTGTTTAAAAATCGCTTTTATGGCTGGAGACATAATGAAATATTAGAAGAGAGGCGTTATTTACTCCCAAGCTGAACCGTACCTGCTTCGATGACATCGATCAGCTCACAATCGCCTGCAACATCTGGGAAATCTCTCAGTCCTTTGTTCCCTAAATTTAATAGTCCAGTTTCCTCGGCTTCCTCGAAGCATTTTTCTATCGATTTGTTGCCAGTCATGGCTTGTTTGAGTTGGTAGGGCAAGGTAAAGGTCTTGGTATTTTATGTCTTTTCATGTCGAGAAGAGGTGGCCATTTTGAACTGGCGTTGTAATGCTTCACTACGCATGTCTAACAACACAAAGACCATCATGCAATGAACGCTGTGTTAGCCCGCACTACACCACCCCTCCCATCCGATTCTTACTAGTAATACTAAAATAAAAATAAATAAAAAACAATTATTTCAACAGTAGCTCTTTTTCCACTGAATTCCATTTAGGAAAATTAGAGAACCAAGAGAAAAACACTTGCAGTGCAGGAGAGAACTAACCTTAGACTCAGATAATGAAACCCTAATGGCTGGAAATCTGAGCCTAGAGAGTACTTGCATGACTTCCAATCAAAAAAATGAACAATTGAGAATTTTTTTTTAGAAATCAAAGAGCACTGACAACCAGATTATGCTCAAGGTCTCCTAAAATTTATTCATTTACCTTGTTAAGAAATATAAATTATTATTAATAATTTAATTATTCAATATTCATGAGGATCAACGTCTTTGTCCTGTGTGATTAAAATAAAGCTTTTCTCTTCAGAGAAGGCACAAAGAAATATGAATACCAATTGGAGTTTATACTAACATCCAGTTACTTATGTCTATAAATTTAAGGAAGCCATTCTAGGAAATTTTATGCTCTTCCCTCCTTATTTTCCTGGAATGACTGGTTAGGGTATACAAGCATGGCACATGAGAGCTGAAGGATTTGCAGTAATCTTTTTTTAATGATCCTAGCCTTATTTCCTTTTCATTCAGTAATAAATGCATGAACCTTCTATTTTTTACAACTTTATTGAGTAATAGCTTTAAGATACATGTACTGTATATTATATAAGATGGTAGGATAATTAGAAAAATGAATGTGAATGACTACCCAATAGGGATGGTATGAACGGGACTCTAGTCCCATGCTAGGAGCTTATCAAGTCAACGAGGAAAAGCTTTTGTCAAAATAAAATAATTCTGATGACCCTCCCCTCTGAATTCCCAGGCCCCCTCCCTCAAGTACCCCCTCCCCCCCCCAAATAACAATGTACCTTCATTAAGATTGAGTGAAGAACTGGTACTCACAAGAAATTACAGATTTTGGTTGATGATATGATAAAAATATCATAATTCTGCTTTTTAGCTAGTTTTTTACAATTCAAAATAAGAATGATGCCCATCCTATCATGAGCAGAGTCCCTCCAAATGGAGCAAGTATACCAAGTTTTCTGTTTTGTGAGAGAGCAACAACATAGCAGCTGGGAAAATAAAACAAAACACTTTATTAGAAATATAAATTAGAATACTGGTGTATTCTATTGCTGTTTAAAAATTAAAGCTACTGAGTAAAAAATACTATCAAAGAGCAAGTCAAAAAATCAGATACATATAAATACCTTCCACTAAACAATGTCATTCCTGTAAATATGAGTCCGCCAACCTATAATGCAAAATGAAAAGAATAAATCATCACCAATTTATAGCATGATTTATGAAATATACACCAATGGTAACTATATAAATTATTGTTCTGAACTGACTAGCTTCTTGTACATGTGAAAATGCTTTTGTATTTCCACATGAACATGTAGGCAAGTTGTTCCAGAACAATGGTTATTCAAATTGTGTGCCATATTTCAATTCAGTGTATATATAGAGATGTCTTTACGTATTAAGAAAGGATTCTTTTCCTATTCAAGCAGTGAGCGCCAAAAACTATTTTCTTGAAGAAAGGCTAAAATCTTGTTATTCAGGAAGTTTAACTTGTTTGGAAGTGAAGATGACTGATGAAAGTGGAATCAAAGTGTTAAGCCAAAGCAAAAATTTTATTTGAAAATGAGGTTTAGGCCTTCATTTGCTTATTTCCCATATATTTTCTATAAAAAAGCCTGACAAAGCAACATTCTAACACAAATGCAACAAAACATCTTTGTACRACTGAAAAAAAACAACAAAAACAGACATTTTATCATAGTACATCAGTTTCTAACTGTTTAAAAAGGTTTTGAGTGTTAACCCAAAACGAAAATTGGGATCAAAACTCATACGAAAGTCTAGTTTTTGGCGCTTTTTTCCATTGTTTCTCATTATTGAAAAAAATTTCCTCTTAATAGTTACTTACCAAATTCGGTCTTTGAGCTAATGGAGCAGCTAGGAGGGCAACAGTGTGTACAAGATGGTATAAATTTGCTGTCTTGAAAACCTGATATATTAATAAGAACTCAAATGAACTTAAATGCAAAAAGGAAATGAAATTTTTTTAAATGGTGGAGGGGTTGGAAGAGGGGGTAGGTGTTTGTAGGCAAGATTCTTGCAGTTTCATTAATCACTACCAATATGTTGGAATGATACACTAACAATTAAAGTTCATACATAGCCGTACCAATCCCCTCCACAAAGAAGAGTTATTTTTTGAAACTATAGACCTAAATTTTCTGGTAAATAATACAGGATTTTGCCTTGGTGGGGGGTGGGGCATTGGTAAGTTTAACTTATCATGTGACTACATAGAGGTTCAGGTTTCTACAGAATGAGGATTGGAGGGGGGAGCAGGACCCCCTGGCTATGTCACTTGTATCAATCATACCTCCTTAAATTTCTCAGCGCCTGGTTTATTCAGTGATGGACCTTTCGGTGTAAAAAAGATATTTTAAAATTGTTAATCATAGTTAACGAATCAAAGTTTTTCGACGTGATTTAGGATTATGTCTTCTTATGTAACACCCTCATGTTATGTCACGCTTACAGCAAAGCGGCTTCCTTTACCATATGAAACTCAAAGAAATTTCAAGAAATTCAAGAACCCACTATTCATATCTCCTACCATGTGCACCATAAGCTCCTAAAGCAACACCAAGCACTCCAGAAACTCCTGCTAACTTAAAAAATATTGATTTTCCAAGAGTCCCAGCAACACCAGCCATCTTTGTTTTGATCTGTAGTAAAACTACCCATACTGCTTTGAAAGCGCAAAATCACGGGACATTTGCGGGACGCCGCGGGAATTTACAAAAATAATTAAAAAAAAAATTAAAAATATCTAAAAGTTTAGCTATATTTCTTTGCAAGAAAATAAGGGCAATAAATGTAAGAAATATTAATAAAACGCGTTTGGCTGAAGAAAAGAAACAAATATTTAAGTAAAATTTATTAAAAAGTCAATTCCCCAGAAACGCTTGCGCGCGCGAAATTTAATTTGGCGGGAAATAAATCAATATGGCGGACGAAGAGAGTTTATATTTGGATAACTTGGACGAATTTATTAACGATCAAGACAAAGTTGTATGTATTATCGATTTTGTTAGCTATTTTTTCTTTACCAAGGCTCTTCATTAATGTATTTATTTCAGCTGATTTTTGCATGGTTTTTTAGGTAACCTATAAATGGCTCAGTCGAACTTTATCTGTCGCATCCAACACTGCAAAACAGTAAGAATTCGTCGTTCTTTTCCCTTATTTTTTAAAGCTAAAAATTAAATAGTATGCCTAATACCAAGAAGAGTTTTTCACTCTTCAAAATTGTCTAACTAACCCATTGATTTGCAGAGAGGAATTTAATTTAAGCTTATATGAAAGTTGCTAACACAAAACGAAAGTGGCTTTAACTTATTGAAGCTTACTTCCTTTGCAACAGGATGCTTTATGCTTTTTTATTAAAAGAAAGAGCAAAGAAGAGCAATAGTTTGACAGCGACCTATTTAGTTGGAGGAAGGTGTAAGGTTGATGATCAATTGGTAAGAAAATACTTTTGGTAGTACCACCATTTGCATATTTTTCTTATTCTTGCACTTTTTTCCCAAAATACAGTATAAGGTTAATTGTTCTCAAAAAATCATACTTTAGGTTCACCAATATGTTTTAACTAGTGATCACAAGCTTGAAGGTAAGGTTCAGAAATGTGTACTAAATAAGAATTCACGATGTTCACTTATATGGTTTCCATGCATTTAATTAAAAAGATATTCTTAATTTTTTCAATGTGCAGAAACCAAAAAGCAGTTTGAATGCGTAACCTCTGTACATGTATACAGCCTTCAAAAGAAAACCCCAAAGGTATGAAAAAGATCTATAATCAACATACAATCATGATCATCATCATTAATATCATCATCATCATCAACACATAGATTATTTGTCAGTTGTCATTTTTCATCGTTGTTATCAACTGTACTTTCATCTTTGTTATTTTGACAAAATTAATAATCAATCTTTCAGCCAATCATCATTTTCATTATCATCACCACATAATCATGAACTATTCATCAGTGTCATTATAATCATTTCCACCACCACCAATGTTATCTTCAGCATCATTAGCACAATCATTGTATCAGCATATGTCAATGTTATCATCATCTGTATGATCRTCATTAAACCAAGAATAGTTTTTCCAATTAATCAAGAATACTGACATTTTGTATTATTTTCCAGGACATTAACACCCTTTATACTGTTGATTATGAAATTCAACAAGAACACAAAGATGAACCCAACAAATGGAGTCATATTTATTGCAAAGAAGCAACAAAACGTAGTGACGGAGGAGCAAACCGAGGAACCTCCCACAGCAAACCAGGCAAAGAAAATGCAGTTCCAAAACCTGAGATGACCAATGGATTAGGTATGAATATAGTAATCATGTGAGACAACATATCAGCCTTTTCGGAGGTTGATTAAGGTGATGCTTTGTGGTCTAGAAATAGCATGTACATCGTCCTTTTATGAGTTTGATTAATAAGATGGTTTGTGGTCTAGAAATTAACGTGTAGGTAGGCCTTTTCTGAGCTAATTAAGGTGATGCATTGTAGTCTAGCATCAGTGCAAACAACACCATATAAGACATAAACGAAAGATGTTTGTACTAAAGCTAGAATATAATGCATCATGTTTGCTATCTCAGAAAAAGTGTAGTATGTGAAATGCATATAGTGGTACATTTTTCCTAGATGACAGCAGTGGGGAAAAAATTTACTAAAAAATTTGTTGCAAAATGTGGAAAAATTACTTGCATAATACTTGTAATGATATATTACTTGATTTATGCTTTTTGCAATTTAACATCAGGTTCTTCAAGTTCAATGACAGATAAACCTAAACCCAAAGTAAGTATTGGTATTAATTATTAATTAAACTAATAATTAAATAAAAGTTATCAATTGTTATTTTATTAATTAATTACCAGTAATATGGGACATATCAAAAATATTTTTTAGACAGCAATCAAAATATATATTAGCGAAGGGGTTTAAAAGTCTGAGCTCTAAATGCATGTGTAGTTGAAGCCATGGTTAGTCAAGAACCAACCAGTCTATAAAGACTTTGTCTGGCTCATATTCAAAGGCAGTTGTAATACTCACTTGATCATCCTAGGGAAAGAAAAAGTACACCAATTATGAATTTAATGCATTATTCTCTTGTCACTATTTACCCAAGCCATCAAACCAAAGATCAAAGAAAGGACAACTTCCAAACATGGGAATGTTTGCTGTTAAGACAGACAAAAAACCTGAACAACAAAAACCTGATGAACCAGTTAGTAATGCTGTTTCAAACAAGAAGGAAAAACCAGCTAAACCAGCTGAGAAATCAAAGCCAAGTGGAATGATGTCATTCTTTGGAAAACAAATATCAGGTAAGTGCTAAAGTGTTGTGATCAACTGAAGAAGGGGTTGCACAAGAAGCTGATAGATAGTATATAAATAAAATTAAAATAAATTGTCCTTCTTTTACAAGGGTAGCACTTAATAGTCGGTGGCTAAGACAAAAATAAATAACACTAAGTTTGGGAGTATTTCACCAACCTTACCCCACCCTTTTTAAACAACTCAACAAACAACAGCTTAAATTATAATCCAGCTTTTCTGTGAACTACATAATATGAGAGCAGTATGACGAATACACAGTGGATATAGAAAATATACAGAATCATCTATAAATGTTTATAGCATTTTTTTTTGTGAATATGTTTCTTTGTTTGTGTTTTTCATCCAGAACCAACTAAGAGCAAATCTGAACCCAAAGAAGAGCCAAAAGAAAAACCAAAAGAAAAACCTATAGAAAAAGTAGAAGAGTCAAAAGAAGAATCAGAAGAAAAATCAGAAGAAAAGCAATCTGACCACACCAAAGATATCAAAGAAACCTCAGAAAACAAACAAAAATCTAACAAACCTACAAAACAAACCAGAAAAAGAATAAAGTAAGCTTCTAATGAGCTTCTAGTAAGTCTTAGGACATAGAGTGAAGTCACTAAAACCTGTGAAATAGATATTAGAAATACACATTAGTAGACCCTATTTCCATTGTCCAAAAATCAACTCCTAAATTCCAATTGGAATTACAGTGGATGAATAGCTACTCTGTAGAAATGCCACTGTGAAATCCCATTTATTTATTTATTTGTCTATTTGACTATAAAACGTTGACTAGTATTTCTATTTCACTGGTTAAATGCCTTCACTCTAGCAACTTGGCAACTGGATGGTTGTGTTTATGATAAAAAAATTTCACAAACCATCTAAAACCTGCTGAAATATTTTCCTTATGATCAATAACCCCTATTTATGTATTTTCCAGAAATTTGTCATCATCAGATGAGGAAGAGGTTAGTTGAGAACAAATTTAAAGAAATTGTAATAATATGTCAAATAAATTCTTGTTGGATTCTGCCAAAAAAATAATTCACCGAACACCTTTTCCCTCCATAGGATCCTGTTCCAAAAAGCTTTAAGAAATTGGTGTCTGATTCTGAATCAGAAGGTAATAATGACTGTAGTTTACAAATTTTAAGTGGTCCAAGGGAATAGAGTGTAGTCAAGCATGAGAACCCCTTTCATAGTCCCATTATTATGTTGTCAAAAGTAAGACAGTTCAAAGCATATTTAAGTCAAGTCTGGTGTAATCATTATCAATATTAATTGCGTTACTTTATTCTTTAGAGGAAATTAAGCCCAGAAGGTCAAAATCAAAGGTATAAATTAACATTAATATTGATTATTAAATATTAACTAAATTTGATCTTCTTTGCTAAATTAGCAATTAATTAAATTAATTAATTAATTTCTATATTAATTTATTATAAATTAATCTAGAAATTAAGTCTAGAAATAAGAAATATCCCAAATGTTCTAATAATTTTTGTACTTAGAGTAAAAAGGAAAAGGAAAAAGAAGTTGTAAACAAAAAGACAACCAAGTAAGCTCCTATCTATGACTTTCTTATGATTTATATTTCTGAGTACTTATTGCACTTTATTTACCTTTGTGGGGATTTCAAATTATTTCTTCAGAAGAGAGACAACAAAGAACAGCAAAGAAGCTACACAAGGTAGGAAGATTGTTAAGAGGCTGCTGATAGTGGTTTGAATTGGGAAAATAAAAATGTGAACAATGAATTATCACTTCATTCAAAATGCCTAAAATCTACTGTACATTTAACATAAGGATAAATAGATGCCTAGCATGATTTTCATGTATTCTTATCATCATGTAGTAAAGGCAGTGCCTTTTCTTTTTTAGATGAAGCCAAAGACAAGACAACCAAAACAAACCGTAAGAGGAAAAAAGAAGAGAAGGAAGAGAGCAGTGAAGAAGGCAAGTGGTTGCACCTCAATAGTAAATAATGCAAAAGACTTTCCATCTGAATCAAACATACTTCTTATACTGCTTTTTAAACCAATTCGTTTAGCCCTAGGAGAAATGAGGATTGCTGCTTCGCTTCAAAGCGTGGCACAGTGGTAATTGCATAATGCATGATTTGGGCTAAAAAAAGTGTGCGATACACGAAAATTGAAAAACGTAGAACACACCCCCTTGTGGCACTCGTATTGAGAGCAGTTACTCTACAATCAAATCAACCAAGAATAGAGGGAATGCCTGCGATGCCTACAGTATAAAATCCTCTACAAAAACCTGTGGCAATATTAACTATAATTTCCATCTCAATCCTCAGATTCCATCAATTCAAAAAGTGACCACAGTACTGTTGTAAGTGAAACACCTAATCCCAGCCAAAAACCAGTTGATAATTCAACAAAGAGAAGAAAGAGAAGGAAGGTCATGAAGTCAAAAACCTATGTAGATGATGATGGCTTTATGGGTAAGTATTTAATGGCTAAGTTATTAGAATTGCTTTGATACATAGATAATGTTAGCTCCAGGAGAGGGAGAGAGAGAGAGTAAAGAGTGAGGAGTAGAAAGGAAGGGAGAGAGATGCAAGCCATGTGTATCATTCTATCGCTATAAAATTCTCCAGAGAGTATTTTTGGAAGTAGAGGGAAAGAAAGGAAGGAAAGAGAGAAGAAACATTGGATGTCACTTTATTTTCTTTTTAAGACAAACATTTTTTCTCTTGCAATCCAGTCACAGAGAAGGTATATGAGAGCGAATCAACTGATGCAAGTGATGAAGAAGAAATTATGGAAGTTAAACAAGACCCACTTCCTGTACCTCACACTATTAAGGGTACCAGCCCAGACTCAAAACCAAACAAACAAATGGACCTAAAACCAGTTAAACAAGCTTCTTTGATGAGCTTCTTTAAGAAAAACTAACAATTATTATGATAACAGAAACAAATTTCACACTCCATGATGTCTTGTTATTTACTAGGAGAATTTTTTCTCGTGTATGACGTCAGTGTCGCCATAGTAACTCCAAATTGTCCGTTTTTTCCGTCTCATAGACGTCTGCTGATATCAGAATGAAAATCTAAAAATAACCTATTCACCTAAGTACTAAGTGAAAAATAGACAACAAACAAAGCGAAGTGAAAATGGAATAATAATTTTAAAAAAACTGTCAAAGCGTTTCAAAAGATAAGACTATACATCTTTTAAACATCTTTAGGGCTTTTTCCTGCGTCAATTGTAATTACACAATGAACAGTAATCTCTATTTATCATCAAAATGTAATTGAATATAACCACAAATAGATTTAATAAAGTTTTCACTTTCGAATGTGTGCTATTTGTGTTTCTCCCACAGTCCATTTTTTTCGTTTCGCACCTTCTCCCATCCCTAACCTGATACTCAGGTATAGTAGCCCCATCCCTTTATCATAGAACAATTGCAGGCGTCTGGCGATCACTTTAGAGAGTGGGTGTCTCAACTAAACAGCAACAACTCTGAATTAATTTATTTTCCCAGCAACTTGGCGTTGAAATGACCATCGTGCGTGATCTGTGCATGCGTACTTTTCATTCTACAGCTCATTTGCGTTAATTTTGTCATTGACCGAGCGGGCTTGAAGATAATATTTCCGTTGAAGCAGTGACAATATCACAAAGGCTTTCAATGCGCCAGCGGCTTTGGGTGAGAAAAATGCAAACTAAAATTGAATTTCCGCTGAAACAGCGCTGTGACAAAAACTTGCATTGGCTGTGCGTGCCTCGGAACTAAGGTTTCCACACCCTGAGTCAGGTAATAGGATCGCACGCTCTTGAACTGTTTTTCCTGAATTTTGTTTTTATTCACTGTTTAGTTTTCGTCTCATATAGCCACAAGGCCAATATTGATTCATACAAACTATTACTTAAAATTAATACAACTAGTTTAATAAGCCCGATAGATTAATCTATTTCGACGAGGCGTCATATCCCGTGGGAGGGGTGTGTAGGAGAATTAAAAGGTCTAAAAGCTCTTAAAACATGCTATCTTCAGGCTATGAAGGTTAGCAGGTAACTGATAAAACTTTCCTAAAGGTTACCCGAAATAAATAGTTTATAATGTCTTACCAGCGCGTTCGTTGTTTGGCAGTAAATTCTTGGAAAATTACGCATGAGCAAACAAAGGGAAAAATCCCATGACTGGTGCGATTTTTTTGGTGACAAACAAGAAAGCGTGTAATTAGAAAATGCGTTACTGACGATAATCTAAAAAAAATCTCATAAGATTGACTAAAATTTAAGTGCTAAAAAGTTTAGCTGATTCAGCGATATCCATCTAGCTTATTATCCAAGTTTTGGGAGACGTGTGTGGGAGGTTTCCTAAGGTTATCGATCTCGGTGACATGTAACGTGGGCTGCAACTTTCGAAATATTAAATTACCCACTTTTTTTATTATAAGCTGCATGGCAAACTGAATTACTTTCGAAAATAAATATTCATTTTGCGCTAAGCTTAATAAATTTTAATGAATTTCGGTCGATTTCATAGATATCGGAGTGACAATAATTTCCCTTAATGCATAATGCATAAAACATCACTTAGCAAAAATAACTTTCCTAGAATTCGGTCTTGGTAAACAACCCATCACTGCGCGCTCTCTTGATTTTCATAAAACTTAACATGAATCATCCACAGACTGGTAAAAAGTAGTTTTAAATCATTTTTAGGTTCTGCTTTAGATATTTGTTTCATGGTTGCGAAAGTACACGTTGCATATCGTTTAATTGAATACATCTTTTTTCCAAGAAACGAGCGATATGAAATCCCCCATGTGTTCGTGTTGACTTGTAAGTGATCCCTCGATAGATCTGTCAATCTTTGTCATGCTTCCAACCATTCTATTGGCTGCTTCCACACACACCCAAGAACATGAAACGACCTGTAAAATCAGATTATAAATAAGAAGGATTTACGTCATACCTATGACATCACTAAAAGCCAATCAGGAGCCAGACGCACAAATATACATACCAAAACGCGCCGATAACCCAGTCAGTTGCTCTAGAGAAAAGTAAAGAATAAGTCTTATAAAGGACGTTAAAAAAAAACAGCCAGAAAAACCGTCCAAAAACACCTTCTCGTGTTTAAAATCTTACATCCATGTTATCGAGTCAAGGAATGCAGGTATTGATAAAATTTTGTTCAACTTTTTGCTAAAAAGCAACTTTGCTGAGGGCAGTACTTTAAACTCATGCTCAAGACCGTGCCTTCGCATCCATACTTTATCCTAAGCTTTGCTATAAGGAGTTCATTTGTATTTATGTGTTTTGTTTTTTATCTCTTTAGTTTAACTTTCCCATGAACGAAGCTTCTCTTCTAAGCCGACAGCTACAGGTAAGGATTCTATCGTTTCTGAACTCGTTCTTTCTTGTTGAGGACGTTTAGTTCCGCGTAGCTCGTCTTTTTGAAGGTTGCTACGTGCGATTTCTCATTATAGCGTTTTTTTWAATTCAAATTTCGACCAAAATCGAGAATATTTGTTACCTAATCAAGCTTTTTGTTCGATCAGGCTGTATTTTTATAATTTTTGAAGTTTGATGTACAAATTTCAGACAAATTTCATTTTGATTCAGCTTGCTTGAGCGCGTTCGAGTTCGCTCGTTGTCGCCCTCATATTTTGACAGATCTTGCCAGCTTTCGCCTTTGCTAAGATATTCGATCTCTTTTCGTTTTCTGATCTATTCTTTCTTTCGTTCATTTGTTTTTACAGAACTTGAACGAACCAATGGATTTTAAACATTTTCAAGGCTTGTACTACGCTAACCAAGCTGCAGTCCCCACAGCCCCTCCAGCCCATACTGTACCACAACAGTCTCTTGATGATGGATGGATGAACTCTTTCAATCAAGCCGATCTTCTAGGTAAGAGCTCTAAAAAACATTCATCTCAACCCTAAAGAATAATTTCAAAACATTAGTTAACTGTTTAAGCTGATTAAATCCTTTAACATCGTTGTTGTTCTTATCTAAATTTTAGATACCACTTCGATGTTTGGCAATGATTACGATATTAGCCAAATGCAAGACGGCACAACCTCTGACTATGATTCTGATGTAACTGAGATATTCGATGGAATCGTCGAAGAAAAGAAACCAGAGCTTTCTTCGACAAAGAAAGGTAAGATCGATCGAAACCGAAAGCGGAAAAATCGATGCAGCATGTTTTCCATGATGTCACTTTCGATACTTGGTTTCACTTTCCAATCCCGCGTCCCATTGGCTAGCTCCTGACATGATAAATAACATGATCTATTTTGGGTTCGTGACTATATCAATATCCAATAAGAATTGATCTAATTAATCCCACCCACATTTTGATGCCTCAGGGGTCATCATCAGAATCTTAAGAAGATTGACAGTAACTTCCCATTTCTCGTTTGAGAGCAAGCGACCAATAACAGTGAGCAAAATAATCAATTAATTCCTTTTCCTTTTATAGTAATGGACTTCCAACCCGAAGGTGAAACTCTTGGCTTGTCAGATGATCAACTTGCAAAGCTGATAGGGAATATTCTTAACGGTAAGATTCTGATGTGAAAAATATGTTTATCAGCTGGTTATATGATAGTTTTCTAAATTGATTATTAATTAGGATTTTAATTTTTTGTAGGAGGTGGAAACCAGATTCCTGATCTGTCATTCTTGAATGACTTTACAGAACTGGAAGAAGTCAAGAAAGTCCTGAACACCAGTCAACAACAGCAACCTTTCCAAACCCCTTTACAGGCATTTCAACAGAGCCCTCAGCAGACTTTCTCAAATCCCAAGGTTGAAGAAATGGTGAGCCACCAGCGTGCCTTGAGTCCTGCTTCAGTGACTGAAACTGCCTACAGTCCATGCTCAAGCACTGACGAAGGAATCGAAAGTGACTTTCATAGTGACAGTTTGAGCATGTGTAGTGGAGGGTCCCCAATGCCTAATCCATGCAGCCCTCTATCTGACGACAACTGTAAACAGAACATCTTGACGCAAGTGGTTCCTAATGTGCTAACCCAACAAACTGGAACTACAGGAAGAAGAAAGCGAGGGCCCAAGCCACCAGCCAAGTACAATGGAAATGGACCGATTCAACTCTGGCAGTTTCTGCTTGAGCTTTTGCTTGACACCAARCAAAAAGGCCTGATCAAGTGGACCCATGATGAAAGATTCGAGTTCAAACTTTTGAACCCAAACCTCATTGCTACGATGTGGGGCAAGAGAAAGAACAAGCCCAGCATGAACTACGAAAAGCTGAGCCGAGGACTCCGATACTACTATGACAAACATATTATTGATAAAGTCCATGGCAAGAGGTATGTGTACCAGTTTGTGTGCGACATTGAAAAGATCTTGGGTTATGACCCAACAGAGCAGAAGTCAGATGAGAAGGTGGAAGATGCTGTCTGTGGTGAGTCTGAAACTACTTCAGATTCCCAAGACTTTATCACTGACCACAGCCCAGAGAGTCTTGATTCTGGGATAACCGATTGGCCTGATTTCACGGCCTACTTTAACCAGTCATAATCTCTCTGCTATTTTTGTTGATAACCCCCCACAGTTGTGAAGTTATTCTCTACTTGCTGTTGATGATCCATGGTATTAATATATGATTTTTTTTTTTGTATTTTTTTTCTTAGTTGTATTTATGACATTTGAATTTTTTTGTAGCAATCTTATCTTTTCTAAAGATTTTTAGTTCATTATTGATAGTTTTTGGCTCATCAACAGCAACTGAGTATGACGAAAAGTAGCTTGCATCAAGCGATGGTCTTACGTGACCATATTATCCATCATTCTCAAGTATTCAGAAAGTCTCCCAACAATTTTTAGCCCAAAAAAATAACTTCAAAATTTAAAAACGTTTCTCATGATTTGATAATTGTCGTTTTTTTCACATCAATATGCTTTCTTCATGCTTGGGAATGTTTTTTTGGAGAAGTGACATACAATGTATGTCCTTCTCTAAAATGTTACCCTTTTTTCATGACCTTGAAGAGTTCCACTAAGAAATTTATGTAGTTAAAAACCTTGGAACTGGTTTCAAGCATAAGCTGAGTTTTTGTAGATAGGTTTGCAGTTACTGCATCCTATTATTGATAGTTTATACTCAATGTTGAGTATTATAGCTGATAGTTAGAAGAAGAAAAAAAAAAGAAAAATATGTATTAAAAAAAAAGGATTTAAAAAATTTAGATCATATTGGTCTTCACCTTACCCATTATATGGGTGCCTATTGCAAACACATTAATACAAAGTTATATAAAAGGTACAGTATGTACCAGCTTATCATGGTTTATTACCAGTATGTATGTATATGTTTCCAGTATATCTGTGCTAAAAAGTTGTAGATTTTACAGTTGTAAAATTAGAGTTGAAACATTTTAAGAAACAGATTATATGGTTGTTAGCATTCAGGTAGCATCACGTATGTTGTAAAACTTAGGATTGAAGCTACAAATAAAAATGTTATAAAGTGTAAATCTTGTTTTAATATTGTCCCAAAAACAGTGGTGGAGCATATTGCAGATGGTATGGGAGGGGGGTCCCAGTGATGGTCCAGTGCATAAACTTGGCGTGAATGGAGGCAGGGGAAGACCTCGGATGGTTGGAGTGGAGGGGATGTTAGCTCTCAATGGTTAGTACACACAATGTTGAATATTATTGTTGGTCAGGTACAAATAAACTTGGCATGAGTGGAGGCAGGGGAACAAAAGATGGAGCCCTCTAAAGTGATTAATTATCTGCAGGTGGTTGAAGAGAGATGGGGGATATGAAACCTTTTCTTGTAGGATTGGAAACCTGTGGCACTTTTAACTGACAGAGTAAGAACAGTTGTCAGTGTGGGTATCTATGAGCGACCGTGTTGTATTGGTTATGCTGTATGGCCAATACAACACGGACGTGAATGTTGTAAATAACTTGTGAAAAGCCATGAATAATTCATAAATCCTTTGGGACATTTTGAATTCATATGCTAATTAGATATGACCACTAGTGCTGTATCAGAACAGTATACATCCACTAGTGGTTGTATCTAATTAGCATTTTCATTGCAAGATTTGTATCAGGTTAACGAAATGTTATAAAATGGTAAGCCTACTAATCAATGATATATAATTATAATGATAACTCATAAATAAAAATTTGGATGGATTTAAAAAAAGAAACAAACAAAGAAAATAATTTAAAAACAAGCTAGTAAATGTAATAAATATACTAATAATAAATGAATAGATATGATAATCAGAAGAAACAATAATGAATGGTTCAACTTGGTAAATAAAAAAAGTGATGCTTGCCGTTGAGTAATATAGTAAAATCATTGCATTTTTAGACAAGGCCTTTTCGTTTAGTCATTTTGACACAATAAGACACATTCCAAATACATATTGTAATGTTCTCCAAAGAATATCACGATTAAAGCAAAGACCAAAATGAAAAGATTATTACTATACAGTGTCTGGACATAAATCACTGTGTGGTATCCCTGTGTACTCTAGACAAACAATGAAAGGAGAATATAGACTTGAGGACAATTACCAAGATCACTTTGGATAAAATAAAGGCTTGAAAAAACATTTTAACAACCAATTGATTTAATTAACATAAAATAATACTAGTTCATTTTATAACTATTAAGTGACTTCGTAATAAGGTATTTTATGATTTAGTAAATGTTTTATTGAGGTAAGTTTAAATTCTCCTTATGTGAAGTGGGCAGAGGAAGTAATAGTGACGTCACATCAAGTTTGGTCGCCAGGTGCTCCACATTTCCTGCCGCCGAAGACAACTGAATTTCTTTCTCGAGTTGATATTTTCTGCTTCGAAAAGACACCAGAATTGCTATAAAAACACCTATGATTGGTCTGCAAATATTCAAAATTCTCAAGTTTCAAGTTTAAGAGAAGTTTTCATCGTTTTTTTTAAAGTTTGTTCGGCGTTTCCGCCGGAAGGTTGGACAAGACGCTTTTGGTGAGTTTTGTGCGCGTGTTCGTTTTGAGTCGAGCTGTTCTTTTCTTTCTAACGGAAATAGCTGGTTTTCGTGCACGATATATGTTGTAATCTCGCTTAACTTCCCACTTATGACTTAAATGATACCTCGTAGTTTGATTTTAATGGTTTATTCGTAATTTCATTGGAGAATTTTCGCGAAGTAACATCTGCGTGTCTTTCTGCTCGCTACGAAAAGGAAGTGAGGCCACACTGCAGGTAAACAGGAAGGGCTCATGTTTCTTGCTTTTGGCTTGAAAATCTCGTTAACTATACAAAATATGCTTGCATTTGATCCAATTTTCATCTTCCAGAGTCAAATAGAGTAAGATGGAGTGTTTTGTTTGGTCTCTGTAGACATTTGTTATGTCAAAGTAGAACTTTGGAAGCTATGCATCGTTGTAATCGTTGTAGTACACAACTCATTCCCGAAAACGTGAAAATAAATTTAAAAGTTCTGCTCCTTAAATGCTTTTATTTGTTCGCTCAATAATCCGCAAAGAACAAAGCCTACAGAAGTAATTTTGATAACAGCATTTCAATATCACAGCTGATTTTAAGAAACTTTTTTTGTTCCCAACGTGTGTATGCTTATGTTCCTCTTTTACTCCGACGAAGGACTAGCGTCCGAAACGTCAGTAAGTTTTTTCATCTTCTCACGGTGTATAATTTACCCTTTTATCATTTATGCTTATATTCGATTACTTCGCATATTATAAATCATTCTTGATTTTACAGTTGATTGCAGTAATAACCGTTGAATATGCTTAGTAGTATTTTATTTATTTCATGTTGTAAAAGAGGGAGAATTAGTGAATGGAATCCGTTCTGCTTTTTAAAGCGGATGTGCCAGAGACATACAAGCATGCAAATGATAATAAGTCTTGCATAAAAAAATATAAATCTAGCTCTAATAAATTGGATCACAGAATACTAGACATTTATTACCATTAAGTCTTTTTTAATTGATGTTTTTAAAAGCCATTTCATTGGCTTTTTCAAAAAACTCTTTCATTTATTTTAAATTATTAACATTTATTACAGTTACTTTTAACATTGATACACACTGTGATCAAATGTCTTTGAGTAACCTACTGTTTTTATGCTTTACAAAATTCAGGCAATTGCATATTAGGGACAGACCATTAGATAGTTTATAAGGGGGGGGGGGTGCATAAATTTTTTAAAAAAATATCGAGCAAGCACTTAAACCTCAAAAAAAATATCATGCAGCCACTTCTGTTAGAAGAAAAATATCTAACTGTACGCAAAAAAATAACATGCAATGGTTGAGCCAAGAAAATAGATATCATGCAATCAAATTACATGTATTGATCAATACCTAACCTTCAAACATATTTTTTTCTTCTTCTAAGCACAGTAGTAACACATCCTACCAATAACATGCAGAAGTAATTTTTTCTTGAGTCAGCCTGCGACAAACACTGGTCTATTAACCATTTCAGAGTCAAAGTAAAAATGTGTTGCATCATGGGGTTGTTTTTAAGGGACATTTTATCAGTCAGTTGACATTTTATGCATAAAGAAATGAAAGAAATCAGTTAAGGTTTATATCACTTCTTACTCATATGACACTGTGATAGCATAAAACATACTAAAACCTTCTTAAAATATATAAAAAGATATGAACATGAAGTTTCAATCGCTATCACTTTTCTTTCACTTTTCACTATCAGCAAGTAAAAAAGATACATAAAACCATCTTATGATGCATAGCGCACTGCGACTCTGGAAGGGCTAACAGATTATTAGAATCTGAGAAAACTATTGTAATATAGTACTACTGTTAACAAGTAGTTTCTTTTTGAAAGTAGTTTTTGATTGAGGTATGAGTCTCTATTACAGTTACCTTCAGTGAATTAGGAAAAGGACTGTTCCATTTTTACAGTGAGATCACCCGAACTGTGAACACTTTGAGCTGTTTTTAGGTTATTATTTCCTTAACTTTCTACTGTTTCAAACCCTCTAAAATGAAAAATTGATTTCAATATATCTTATTTCCAATTGATTGGCTCAAGGAATTATTAATATTTACATCATTTTAAAAAAAAGTGACAAAAAACTCAAAGCGTTCGTGGTTCAAGTGTAATGTAAAAGTATTGTACTCTGACGTAAACCTAAACCTGTTACATTTTCTGTGAGTCATACAGGTAGATGGAATGATAACACAGCATCAAAGACTAAATTAGCTTTTGATGGTAGATTGAATGGCAATTTAGTTGATTTTTGACTACAGGTGTGAAAAAGTAGAATTTAAAGTGGTATTTAAAATAGTTTGGTAAAGAAAAGGCCACACAGTATTAAATTGAATTTTTACACAGCTTTTTAATCACAAATATATTGAACTTTGATAGCCATCACACTGTGAGGACTTTGAGAGCAAGACCTTTAATTGCATAGCAAAATGCCAAAATATTAAATAAAACATGGAGCATCTAATGTCATTATTCTTTTTTAAATAGAAAGTCAAGTTTATTAAAAAGTGATGGAGTCAGAAGAAGGAACAGGTGTGGGGAATGATTTTCAATTGGTGATCATTCAAACCATGGCATCTGTAAATGCTGATCAAGTACGATTGCTTGTAGAAGAAAACGTTGGTAGAAAACTAGAAGATTTTGGCGTTTTTTACAAGGAAAATGAGGTATACTCATTAAGAAATTATCTTACAAATCTTTTATCTGTATAATGAAATATTGATATGTGCTTTTTAAGATTAGCTTTTTTACCAATTAAGAACAGCATCAATGAAGAATTTATCATCTGGTTTATAATAATAATTTATTTTTACTGTGACTTTAATTATTTATTTTGTCTGTGACTTGAAACTTTTAAATAAATATTTGTTGTGTTTTTTTTTGTAGCTTGCCAAGGATAAAACCCTACAAGAACAAGGCATTGATGAAGGAGAAGTATCCCTAACTATTCATCTAAAAGGTTTGATTATGCAAACCAAGATGCATATAATATTTACTGGTCATTAATTTCATTATTTAATGTTCAATAATCAATAATTTGTGATATGAATTTAGAGATCCATTAGTTTTCATGGGTTTATGACCAACAGCCAGAATATGAACCATTCCAGCTTGCTTTTTACATTTAGGATTTCATGTTTCATCTTGTAGATGTTTGTTACATGAATGACACCTTTGACTCTGTTGAGCAACATTAACAAAACATTTTTAAAAGAAAATTCATTAACAAAACATTTTCAAAAGAAATGTCACCAACATGGGTTAGTACTCTATGTAAGACTACATAAAATGGCACTATTTGATTATCAATTATTGATTATAACATCCTGAAACTCTAATCCTAACCCCAACAACCAAAAAACCTAACCTTAAACTTTATTACGGAATAGTGCCATTTCATGTAGTCTTATATGTTATATGAAGTAGTAAGACCAAAATGTATTCACAGCCATTATAAAAGTTTTTCCAGGATTTTCTATACATTACAATAATTAGATTATTACATGGCACCTGACTGTCTCTACTTAGAGTAATAACTCTAAAATCACCAAAGAAGAACACATCATTAGCCATTTAACTTAATCTGATCGTTAGACTATTCATAGCAAAATCCAGTTCACAAGGTGCAGCTTTTTTTTGTCTGGTTTTACAGTGAATACAGTCTACTGTTAATTTGTATATTCATTGTTACCTTTCTCAAGTTTGAAAATAAAGTGTTGTGCTTGTACCTCATGCTACATAAAACTGTAGATGGGGATGAGAATTAAAAGCTCTATTATCTGCCATAATCTCAAATATTCTACACATCATTTGTCACTTCATTAACAGCTGTCTTTCATTGATTTTGGGTGAAGAAAATTGAACTTCTCATGTTAAAATACAGGGACATTTGAATGAAAAAAATTATAGATTCTGTAACTTTATTTTATGCATTCAATGTATAGTAAAATATGATATATGAATGATGTTAGATTATTGTCATGATGCTAAGTCATGTTTAAACTACATCTATGCAATTAACCCTCTTTATAAATAATGCTGATTTGAAAATAAATCTGTTTGACACTCCTATCAGTTTCAACCTATCATAAGCCCCACAATGACAGTGATTCAAATTATACAAATGGTTCTAGACATAGACCTTTATGCTCCTTTCTCATTATCTTACAGATGAAAATAAGATTATAGAGATTGTCTCATGTAATGCTGTGACAGTACAAGCCATGGAACTACAAACTGGTAAGGGACTTTTGACTAAGACAACATCTAAGTTTTTGACTTTCATCTTTTATTGAATTGTACCTTGTAACATAATTATAAAATTTTTGTATAAAAAAATGGATATAATTTTTATTTGGGTTTCTTTTAGATAACATTCGCAAAGACAGTGACATCAAAGATGGTAAGAAAATTGGTTGACAAACCTTTTTAAAATTTTTGAAATCGTTATGACTTCTTGGACTGCAGACGTCAATGTTGAGTTAAATTACAGGTTAATTTCACCCATTCCAGACCATGTGTTTTTCCCTTTAGTATTTTTCCTTGTTTACCATTGATTAATGCTTTTTGTTTGAAAAGATACGTATGGACCTGGATGAAGCTCAAACAAAGAATCTTATCCTAAAGAGAATGACTTATTGTGTGAAATGAGAGAATATTGTTCCCAATCTCATTTCTCTCATTGTGGTATTTTTTTCCCTAGAAAACACCATACCATTGCTGGAGGTAGTCACACCCGACCTTGTTGAACAAAAGAATGTGGTGTACTTAGAGCCAGAAGTGATTCCTAAGAAAAGAAGAAGATCCAACACATCTAATAAAGGTACTAAGGGATTTTTAATTTTATCTCATTCTGGACTTTTTTGTGGGTGCCAACAGTATTTACAAAGCCAGAGTGAAGTGGGTCTAGTTGGAATAAATAAAGTTTTTGAATCAGAATGATGTAGTTTTTGGTTCAATCTTGCATAAAAATGCATGATTTTTTCTTATATTTCTGCCATCCCTGAAACCAAGCAAAAGATGAGAAAATTCAAACTCTCCATTCTCTGCTTTCTTTGCAAGCTGATTGAGAGTCTTTGCAAGCCAATTGAGAGTCTTTAAAAACCAATTAAATTTGCAAACCATTTAGTGTCTTATGATTATGTGTTTGACCCATTTGCAATAAATGTGCAATCAACACAGCCAAAGATATCTGGTCGGGTTTTTAATCCAAAAAAAATTAACTGGTGAAACTCAAAAATTGACTACAAAACTACAAGAGGTATAATACAGCTATTTAGCTATAATACTATCATTTTAGTAACTAATGCTGAATGTTGTATAATGATAGGGATATTAATATGTATTTTTTGATTAATCTTTGTTTTTTTTATCTTCCAGCCAGCCCCAAGTCTCCAATATCCCCTCTAACGCCCCAACAAGTTCCTGTTATTAGCTGTGCAACTACTAGCATTGGTAAGTGTGTATTGGTATAACAAAGGATGGTATTTGTTACTCCCTTAGTTTTCTTTGTATGCATCAAACCCTTGTTTTATCATTGTTGTGAGGCTTGTGGTGTATCCTGGCTTATTATCAGTGTGTTTATACAACACCATTGAAAATACAGCCAACTGAAATACAAGAAAGATGAATTCATCAGGCATTGCAGTCTGGGTATTTTCAGTGACATGGGATAGCACAGTTAAAAATGCTTTCTTGTGGTACATTATGGAATATCCCACTTGTCATTGGCAAGATGATTTGTGTGGATACAATGTCGGATTTATAATGTTAATGTCTGATCAAAACTAGGACTTTCTGGTCAAATTTTTGCCTTACTGGTCATTTTGACCAGTAACGTTGAGCGATAAATGAGGTATGACTAAGCTAAAACTAATTTGGCCTGTGATGACCAGTGACTGACTGACCATTATTTTAAGCCCTGTACTAGAAAGTACAAGTGACTTGTGGAAATTCCATAGCACATTTGTAATATACCACTCGAAACAATATTTCAGGGGCACATGCCCCCCCACCAAATTTTTTTGGGGGGCCTGGCCCCCCCAAAAAACATTGGTTCTTAGTCATTGTTTTATGGCGCATGCGTCTGCAATCAAACAAAACATTGCCATTATCACATAGCGTTAAATATAATCTTCAGTGCCCCCCAAAGATTTTTGCAGTGGCCCCCCAAAGATTTTTAGCTTCCGCCGCCCCTGTATTTAACATTAGTATGTAGAGTCTATGAGTAGAACATTTATAGGTAAAACTTAATTATCTTTTAGGTCTAATAAAGCCAGCTGTTGCTCTATCCACTGACAGCGCAAACCAGCAAATCTCAGTCATCAAAAATGGTGAGTATGATGCAATCTTATTTTCACTTCATTTGTACTTTTTTTTCATTGATCAATGAAATTTGTAAAAAATAAGAAAGTGAATCTTTAACAAATAAATCATTTATTATGATTTCGTTTGTGTTTCTAGGTGTTGAGAATGCTATTTCTGTTAAAAATGAAGGTAGGTGGTGAAAAATTTTTAATTATCGTGGTTCTTCCTTTGCATCCCCCATCCTATGACAGCCTATACCCCACCACCACAACAAGAACATTATAGCGATCGATGATTTATGATTTTTTACTTAATGGGAATAAAGGGTGGGCAGAGTTTGCTAGGTCTCTACCTTGTTTCAAGGGTTTTTCTCTGAAGTGAACTTCAGTTTCTTCCTCCCACAAAAACATGTTAAATTCAAGTTCAATCTGTAAGTTAACTGTGCCCTAAAATTGATCAGACCAGAGATTGTTTAAGGGTATCTTGATTAAATTTGAAAGTATTTTACTCAAATTTTATATTGAATGATTAATCAGAAACAAGTGGTGAAGAAGATGAAACAAAGACAAGAACCATTGATGGCAAGACCCCAGGCAACAGATCAGGTAAATATAACTTAAAACAAAATTCCTTCCGTATCAATGACACTGATGGAATATTAAAAAGAAAGAAAATGTATGAGACAGGGTTTACAGAATAAGCAGCCAGCCGCTGTGGAGATTGCTTCTTAATTGACTGCCAGCTACTTTTTCTTTTCTATAAAAATACCATCCTGTTCCTTGTATTGGATCACAGCCAGCAACTTAGGACTTATGACTACCTAGTCTAAAACATTCTGAAAGCCCTGATAAGATCGGCTTCATTGACAAAACTTACGTCACTTAATGAAATGAACTGATAAATAAAATGACTGATTAATCAATGGTCTTGACTGATTGGCTGTATTAATCAATGGTCTTGACTGATTGGCTGTATTAATCAATCGTCTTGACTGATTGGCTGTATTCGTTGTAGGTAACAATGGACAAATCCAGTTATGGCAGTTTCTCCTTGAGCTTCTGACAGACAAGTCCTGTCGACACCTTATCATGTGGGTGGGAGAAGAAGGAGAATTCAAACTCAATGACCCAGAACAAGTAGCTCAACTATGGGGCAAGAGAAAGAACAAGCCTGCTATGAATTACGAGAAATTAAGCCGAGCATTAAGGTACTACTATGATGGAGACATGATCCATAAAGTACACGGGAAACGGTTTGTCTATAAGTTTGTGTGTAACCTGAAAAACCTGCTTGGATACAGTGCCGCAGAGCTGAGTAAGTTAGTAATGGAGGCGACAGAGACACAAGTAGATCAAAGTTGTACTCCATTATCAGTTTGAGTGTGGTTCCAAGTTGTTACGAGCATGCATGTGAGGTAATGAATGGGGTTAAGAAGGATATGTGTATATAGTCAATATAGGTAGATAAGGTACAGTTAATTAAAAGAATGTCATTGTCTGGCTCAAGCTAACGAGAATGAAATGAAAGAATGAAAGGCAGTGTGGGTAGAAATCGTTGAAGTGGTTAACTGCATAATTATAGCTCCCTCACAGGACTTCGGAATGCAGCTCAATTTGGAGCGCAAAACGATAAGGTTCCCAATTCTCAGGAGAWTGATAATGTTTCTTTTGTTTTGTCCTGAAAATTGAGCTCCTTTGACGTCACATGCAAGGGGTCTATTCAATAAAATATGCCCTAGGATTAGAGTAGCCCTTTTCAATCCCATTACTTAGGCTGCATTCATAATGTATGGCAGAGGGTAGGGTGCAGGTGAAAATTTGAAATGTCCACAATAATTCTTAACACCCCCCCTTAAAGTCATGCAAAAAAATACAATTCCCCCTAAGCAAGGCTTGTAGCTTCTCCCAAAAATTGTGCATCCCCCCATTTTTCTGATTAAAATTTTACCCATCCCCCCTTTTTCCTACCAAAATTTTCCCGATCCCCCCTCAATTTCACCTGCCCCCCCCTCTGCCATACGTTATGAACGCAGCTTTATAGGCTTGAGGTGAGTGATGCCAGTTAGCAATGCTTTTGAATGACTACATGGTATGTAAAGATACACTTAGGTGTCAATAGTACAAATAAGGTACACAGATATAGATAGTGAATAAGGGGACTCCAAGGCATAGATAGTAAATCCCATATATTTTATCTCTGTAACTATTGTATTTATTTATCTGTAAAGTACATATATTATGTAATTCACTACATATATTTTCAAATGTGATAATATTTTAACAAAATTATTACGTGCATAGTTTCATCATAAGAGGTAGCTCAGCATAGCAGTCATATTCCAAAAATTTTTTAATCTACAAAATTTATAATCCCCAACATTTATTTTCCCCCTTTTTTTTGTGTGCTCTTATTCATTCTAAGTAGTAGTGAGTATTATAAAATAATAGTGAGATTCTTAAATCTTAGAATACCAAAGTGTAAATGAAGTGACCGTATCTTTTGTTTTTGTACATAACTTTAAAGTGTAATAAAATTTGAACTAACCTGAGTAATTTTCTTGTATTTTTTAGAAATTGTATTTAGATCTAAGGTCAAACATTGAACTTCACATGAGCTGTACAATCAAAAAAATGAATAATAAGGTGGTCCTCTTATACCATATTTACTTGTTTAAGCGCTGCCCACATTTAAACGCCACCATTAATAAATTAAGCACTGCACCTAAGACCAAAATTATTAACGAGCACTGCCCCCAAAGAAACCCAAAACATTTAAGGAGCGCCACGGTGCTTGAACGAGAAAATATGGTATGTCATTAGGTTACATTTGTGTGAAGTCTGACCTTAGCTCTAAGTTTGTTTGAAATAATCTATACCTATATCTATAATCTATGACGCACAAGTTAAAAAATTTTAGAAATAATTTAATTTAATTTCTACATTTTTATAAAAAAATAGGAAATTTTCACTTCTTTAAAAATTCAGTAACTAACTAGCAATAATTCCGATAATTATGTGCAAAGTTTTCTTTAAAAAATATTTGCATAATGATTGAAACAATTTTGGTATAATGTGTAATTTAATACTCTAGACAGTCTTCAATCTGTGTACAAAAGTCCAGATGTTCTACAAAAGTGTGTACGAAAGTCAAGATGTTCTACAAAAGTGCGTACAAAAGTCAAGATGTTCTACAATAGCCTCATGCTACCATAAAAATAATGCACGTCTTGTTGCCCCAAATAAAAGGACATATTGTCACTATCCATCTTTATGTACTGTTTAATAAAAGAGCAGGAGTGTTTTATCGGGTATAAAACATGAGGCGCAGCCGAGTGGTTTAAGACCCAATAAAACACGATCTGCGAGTTTATTAAACGCTTAAAAAAACTCATGATGTAAGTTCTCATATTGTACCGAATTCTTTACGAAATGAACCAGGTTTGATAGTGAAAATCCAAGTTAAAGTTTATGCAAATGAAGACGATTCTATATCAGATATAAAACCTCCTTCATGGTCATGATTTCTATTGTGTTTCCTTCATTAATTATTAATGACTTTTTTAATTCAATGTTATTAAGCAGTTTCATTGAATGGATTATTGTGTAGGACAGATTTCTTATGATTTTTGACATAGTATGATATGTGAAGCGAAATGGATAAACTGTCATTCATTGCTTTAAGACTGATTCAGCCTATGTTGGTTAAAAAAAGCTTCTGATATGATTTTTCTCAGCCATGAAATCTGGTCCACAATCACAAAGAACACATTCAGAGGTATACTGAGAATTTATAATGTAAGGCCTGCATCTTTAGCCATGTCATAGAAGACTTTCTTTCTTGTTAACAGTGCAGCTGGGGTGTCAAATTCAACTACTGATCCATGTTCTAGAACCATTATTCTAAGGAAGATAGAAATTATAAGTCATCCCTGCAAAGAGGGAGAGGCGTTGGGTTGTGGAGGGGGGGGGGGGTAGCCTTCCTACTTACAACTAATATTCATTGCTACTTGCTGATCAAGACACAAGTTGCAAGAGGTAAATGGCTTCAGCCACGTTACTTTTTGCTAATGTCCCCTCAACTTTCAAGTATCATCCAACTTTTATACATTGCTACTTGCTGATCAAGAAAAAAGTTGCAACAGCTAAAGGGCAATAGACTATCATTAATGAAATGAATCATGAGTACATAATTAATAAAGGTAGAGGGGAACTTCCCACTTTTGAGGGTACTTGGCAGTTGTTATAGGCCAATGATTCTAATGGCCGAGAATGACAATGATGATGATGATGAAATATGTTGGATTTATCAATTGCCCTTGATCAATGAGAGCTCGGCAGCTAGAATAGTCTAAACTGTTCACAAAAGACACAAGTTTAATATGGCTATTAAAACATAAAAACATACCTGTCATAATCCATAATTGTGTTGAGTCGATGTGCAATAGTAAGTACTGTCTGATCAGCAAATTCTGTCCGTATGGTTTGTTGGATTAGTTCATCTGTCTCCATGTCAATGGCAGCTGTTGCTTCATCAAGAACAAGAATCTTGCTCTTTCGGAGGAGTGCACGGGCAAGGCAAACAAGCTGACACTGACCAACACTGATAACAAAAAAAAAACACTAGCGTGTTTTGTACAAAGTGTTACTGGTCTGGGCCTAATGGTGGATAGTGCTATTTGACCGTAAAATCTCATCCAGTGGATAATTTTATTGCATAACGATTTATCCATTCAGTTATTTCTTTGTTTCTTCAAGTGCATCAAGAGTTTCTCTGGGTATACCCCCACCCCAACAATAATCAATATATTCAAATTCCATAGACTGATAATGACTATCCGTCAATCAAGCGCAATCAGTTGGTACCTTTCACGTTCATACCTGGCGGCAGCGAAAAACCAAATTTCAGCGTGCAGCTTGTTGACACAAAGTTCGCATGTTTATGAAAATTACATTAATTTTTTGGACTGCTTTGGTTTATTGAAGGCAACAAGTAAGTAAAAAGGAATCTTAAAAACCATGTAAAAAAGTTTATAACTATGCTAACATTTTAGATAATAGTCTTTCCCCGAGTAAAAAATGTCATATTTCAGGTCAATTATCACAGGGAAAAAAAACGGGTTCCCAAATTGGGAATTGTTGGGAATTTCCTTGAATTCCCAATTTGAACACCAACGTTGGGATTTATTGTTGGGAATTTCCTTCTAATACCCAATAGAAAAACAAAATTCCCAACAAACTAACATTGGGAATCAGTGCCATGTTTCCAATTTCGTTCTCTCTGGGAATTGGATGGGAATTCGTTGGGAATTCAAGAAAATTCCCAATTTGGGAATCTGTTTTTTCCCCTGTGTATTGAGCAGGGGCCACAGCTTTAACAAGGACAAATGAATGTTTTGAATTTTTCACTTACCTTAGGTTATCTCCACCTTCTTGTACTGTGTATTGCAGCCCATCCTGCAGCCCAGATACGTACGACTTAAGATGGACAACCTCTAGTACACGCCACAGCTCTTCATCATCATGATGGTTGAAAGGATCAAGATTCATGCGAATTGTGCCAGAGAACAAAATAGGATCCTGAAAAAAATCATAGTTAAAAAGTCATTTACATACCATAACGAGACCATGCCGTGTTCCTGCATTCTGATTGGACCAGTAATGATTTAGTGCACTGTGATTGGCCCAAGGCCGTATCGTGACCGCGCATTGCGCCACGACTTTCTCTGTACGAAATTTGATCTCGAGGACTCCGTATGGACGGGAAACGATAAAGCAGGTTTACCGTAACCGTATATTTAACTGCGGCGGGTTGATTGCATATTAACGTGAACATGAAGTGAATCTAATTCTATGTGAAGGTATCTACCGTACGTTTCCCACTCATGCGATAACCAATTCTTATGAGAAACCATTTCAATGTTACGGCATGTCGTACTGTGTACGTGCCGTAAGTCAGTACGGTACATTTCCCAATCATACGATAACGATTTTTGAGGGAAGCCACTTCAGTGTTGCGTCGTGTCATGGACGTTTACACGAAGGTATGGTGAAAACTACTTATACTGGGCTAATTCACTTGTTTTTGGTGTCCCGTTAAAAAAGGAAACAAAAGACTTAGTGAAAAAGACCGAGTCGTCCTGCTTTGATGTCACCTTGCCAMGCTTTCATCGGACAAGATGACAAATAAATTGAACGTCGACTAAAAAAAACTATAAAAGCATGAACATACCTGTGGTATGATGGTGATACGCGTGCGCAGATCATGTAAACCAATCTTGGATATGTCGATGTTATCGATAATGATTTTCCCCATGTTGCATTCAAGAATACGAAACAGTGCCATAGACAATGTAGATTTACCAGCACCCGTACGCCCAACGATACCGACCTGAAAGAATATAGATTAATATTGCATCAATGAGGACTCTGGTAAAGCCGGCGGTTCGACTTCAATAACTGGGTGCGTGATGACATTTTGGCTGGTGTGGTTGGACAAGGGATCTCATAAAGCAGGCTGTTAGATTCGACGTCTGGTTGTGCAATGGCACTTCTCATGTATTGTTCTTATACCTCTACCCATGCAGCAGCAACGAGGGGCGCTCGCACACATTCACTCGAGCAAAATATTCGAATGTTCCTTGTTTCCTTAGTGTTCGTGTTTGTACTTTGCATCACTGATTTGAACCGCAGAAGCTAGGGGTTTTTCTTACCTTTTCTCCACCATCTATTTGACAAGATACATTGTGCAGTACAAAAGGTTGACCATTTCTGTATCTCAGTCCTAGACCATCTACATCAATATTTCCTTCTTGAGGCCATTCTAAAGGTGGACGGTAACCAGGGATGATCCAGGGTGCCTAAAATAACAATAACGTATGCTGGTAAGACAAACTTGGGAAGGTATCCGTGACGTGTTCTTTCTGCAAAACTTCTATCTATCTGTAACTAGATTTAAATATGTTGTAGCGGTATTTTCAAGCGTTTATGTTTATAACAGACGTCAATAGAATACAGGATCTGCATGGTTGTACGAAGGAAAAATCTTATCCAGTGGAAAAAATTATTGGATAACAGCACTGATCTACTAATGCACTGGATAAGGATTTATCCGTTGGATAGCGCTATTCACCCTACGAACAACCTGGCCCAGAAGAATATCTCAATAATATATACGGGATTACCTCGGTCGGGGTCTGGGAGTATTCCTTGACTCGTTCTACAGCAACAATATTCGTTTCCAATTCACTGGACATCCGAACCAACCACGTTAAAACTCCAGTAATCTGTAGAAAAGATAAACTTCTTCAAATAGATATAAAAAAGTTTGGGACTATTTTTCCTAAGATTAAAAAAAGAGCTTATTATTTAGCTTTTCCATTCAAAATCATTTAAATTGGTATGACGGTCTCGAAAGATTTTTCCAAGGAAAAGCATCTCACCCACCCACCCCTCCCCTCCCAGAGAAGGGAGGGGTAAAACTCAATGTCTCTTGATGCTTTTTGAAAACGGGGGGGGTTCTAACGCGGAGAGTTTCTTTCAACGTTCCCAAATTTGGTCTGCTAAATCCTATATCAGTGTTAAGACGGTATAAAAAGGCAATATTCTTACCTGCAATGCGATGGCTACGGAAAGCCCAACCAGACCAGCTGGAAGAGAATCACGGTATAGGACAGCGAATAAGGCAGCGAATAGGAGAATGAGTGCACCTATGAACTCTAATCGAAGACCTAACCATCTAAAGAACAGCATGACGTTTTAGTGGACTAAAGTTTAGCTCACATGGAACAGGGGTTGTATGGCAAACCAAAAAATGATGTTGATAATTGTGTAGTGGTGATGATGATGATGATGATGATTATGATAATGGTGATGATTGTGAAGAAGATGCTGAGGATGATGATAATGATGGTGACGATAATGATGATGCTGACGATAATGATGATGATGAGGATGATGATAATGATGGTGAGGATGATGATGATAATGATGATGATGGTGAGGGTGATGATGATGATGGTGAGAATGATAATGATGGTGATGATGATGATGATGGTGGTGATGCTTGGCTGATGGTGATGCTGACGGTGATGATGCTGATGGTGACGATGACGATGATGAATATGCTAGCTGGAGCTTGCTTTAGATATGACCAAACAACAGATCAAAGCTCGCTGACATAAGTATTTAAGACTTACCTATTGGAGCAAATATAAGGATAATTAGCCATGTGTGTCGCATCCACTTTGTAGTGGTGATCCAATAGGAATCGCTTCTGTTGGGCATACGCTCGTATCACATTGGTTCCAGTGATGGTCTCAAAGAAATGACCGTAGACAGGGGAACGGGTCACAGACTCGATTCTGCGTAGCTGACGAGAGGATCCAATATATACTCGCTAACGAACAAGATGTAAAAAAAAAAACACTATGTAAAAGCGTTTGCAAATGCACTGACGTTTGGAAGCTAAAAAAAAGAAAATGTGGTTAAATTTAAGCAAGTTAACTGGGAGTGGAGTGCTGGCCAGCGGTGTGAGACTTGCGCATGCGCAGTTACTGCCTAAGGCCTCGTGGTTGCTGTAGCTGAGTTGCTGTTAGCCATTGCCTTCATATCGCGRTTTTGCCCCGCCCACCCTCCTCTGGTTGGACAAGGTAAGTAGTTTACTTCCACTGTGTAAGCAGTGTGACAGGTGCCGAGGTTGACCCGTGGCTTGGTTGCCATGGTTACCTCTTGCCAGCTAGTTGCCATCGCCTACCGCTTTGCCAGGCACCTACTCTCCATCGTAACGACAAGTTAATACTAGAATATTACCTAGGTGACAAAAACTTATATAAAAAACTTATATTTTACAACCACCACTCCCGCTCGGGGCTCTTTCCCGAGGTTCCCTCCAAATGCACTACCACTACATTCTATATTTACTACATACAACGCTCAACTCACATGTTGATTTTTACGGAGGCAGGAAACCGGAGAACCCGGAGAAAACCCTCGTGGCAAGGGTGAGAACAACACATCAAATCAGGCAATATGAAAATATTGGAAGATGTTGGATATTTTTCGTTGGGGGGGAGGGGGATGAGAGTAGCTGGGTAATAATAGATAGTAATGTCTTTAGAAATCGTCGTCTTGATTGGCGCTCATTCCATGATAGATTTGGAATTTAGAAGTTGAATTTTGTGGGGGGAAGAAAACCAGAGATCCTGGAGAAAAACCATCGAAGCCGTGACATAAGAGAACCAGCAAGATACTCTACTCACATGATGGCGAGTCTGGAATCGAAACCATGGAAACAGTGGAGAGAGGCAGCGCATTACCAACGCTCAACATCTRCGTGCTTTCCTTAATTAGTCCAATTAAAAGTACTTACCTGAACAAAAATGTAGAGACCTAGAAGAGGAACCACACAGGCCAGGAATAGAGGTGTGGAGTAACTAATGACAAAGATAGTACCAACAACGCCGAGACACATTCGAAAAAACATCATCAGTGTCCGCGGTATACCATCATCAATCATGTACGTGTCCTTTGAAAACCGGTTAACAATCCTCCCCAGGGGGGTGGTCTCGAAAAATGACATTGGTGAACGTAGAACGTTTAGAAGAAGATGGTTGTGGAGTCCACGAGATGCTCTGGTGGCACCGTTTGAAAGAAGGAATCCTCCTAATAGCAGAGCAACAGCCTGGCTCAGCCCTAAGCCACCGTACACGCCAATGTACATGTCTCGAGTATTAGTAGTCGTGATGTTGGCCGTGCTCCAGTCGGCTAGCCAGATACGAGATGATACAATGAAAGCCTCGGAAATGAAAATAAGGAACAGACAGACCAAGAAAAGGACCAAGCCAAAAGCCTTGGAGTACGCCTGGACGTCAGAACATTTGACCTGAAAAAGATTGGTACAACAAAGTTATAGTGAGGTGTAAGCAGTGTTTATATATATTGCTATTGTGAAATTATGATTATCGTGCCAACCGGTTTTTGTCACTGCATTGTTGGATTGTCCAATTGATTTCTGTTTGGCAAATTAAGTAACAATCAACCGCAAATAATAGGCCCTTTGGGGCTCAGTAATCACGTGCTGATTAATTCACTGAGAGCAAATAAATGAACATCTTGATTCCCATGGGTGAAATATACTGGTGAGCAAACAAACTTTCTACAACCTGTTTCGAGAGATCGTAATAAAACTGCATTTTGTGACACACTGGTTACACATCGTTTCATTCAGTTCTTTACAAGTAGCTAAAAAGAATCACCAATTTAATATAAAAACCAACATTTTGATCACCAGTACAGACACGTGACCGTTAACTGCAAAGGGCCTATTATGTCATCATACGCCTACCTATATCTCGTTTGCACGTTACGTGATGGCGGCCATGTTGGTGGTATAGACCCCTTGCAGCACGTCGAAATGCAGCTTAATTTGGAAGACATAACAATAGGTTTTCAATTCTTATAAAATTGAAATTCTTTTGTTTTGTCCTCCAAGCTGAGCAGCTTTGATGTCATATGCATGGGGTCTATTTAACAAAGGATTTCTCCCATAACACTGTTAATACTGACCATCAACATAGCCACATGACATCTTTGTCTTTTGACTAAGAAATATCCTTAGAGAATATAACGGATGTTATCTTTCGACCAATCCAAAGAGAGAGACGAACATATTTTAAATGATATAAAGATGCCTACCCGTCCTGTTTGTGCTCGTTCAACAGTCGTTGTCCGCCCTAATCCCTTCTTCTCGTCACGCATCCTGGGACTAATCCTAGTTAGTTTCGATTTGTCATCAGCTTCTTCTCCCTCTTCTTCTTCCTCCTCGTCCTCCTTCACTTCCACCTTCTTAGCATCTGCACTCACTACCACGTCATCTTCACTCGACTCGAGCTCTCCTAAATCACATACATTAGAAGCAAAATCCGCCTCACAGGGGCACGACACAAGGCCCTCCATTGACAAGACCATTCGAGGTACACTAGCCTTGCTGTGGTGCTGCGGTGATCGGGTTTCTCGCCGACGTGTCAACAGAGGATCCCTATGTGTCAAGTTGGTAGCGAGGTTTGTTTCGCTTTTAGCGCGCGATCCTCTAGTCTGACCAATGTCATGGTGAGAACCACTCATATTCAAATGGTGAAAGCTTGTTACTTTGCGAGCTGACAATTCGACCTCTTTGAACCCTGGAAGTTTTAGGGTATTTGCGCCGGCCTTGGCTTGGCTGCTCCTAGGTGTTTTCCCTACTGCAAGATGAAAGAGGGCAATGAATAAATACTTTCCTATAAATGCTTTTCTCTTTAGCAAGGCAAAGACGAGAAAGCTTTTCAATACCCTGCTCCCAGAGGTTTTTCTTTTTTCTTAATGGGTTTTCGAGGGGGAAGCCGTGAAGCCCCACGCCGTCCGTCAACGTCTGTGACAGGGGCGGATTCAGGAATTTGTTCAGGGAGGGGTGCAGCGCACAAAGTTAACCCAGGGAGGGGTGCACCCCTTAGAATCAAAGGGAAAAAA